>VZTR01012702.1:449966-465877 GCA_013400775.1 Chaetops frenatus
GGAGATACCCTGGGCCGCAGCGCCAGGGTATCTCCCCCCATCGAGAGCCAGTCGGAGCCCCCCGAGGGCCTGTCGGAGCCCCCCGGGCCGGGCCGGCCGTTGCGGGGCAGCGAGCAGCGCGGCGGGTGCGCGCAGGGCGGCTCCAGGCTGGTGCGCCGGGCGCTGGCGCTGGACCAAAGCGCTTCCTGCGCGCTCCTGAGAGCATCCAGGGCCCTTTTCTGGTCACTGGAGCACAGGGGATGAAGGAATTGCCCTGCATCTCGCTGTACCCACCTTGTCTTTCCTTTTGCGCCGGCTGGGGGGCAGGGACGTGTCTGTATTTCTGTTTGGGATGTGCCCCAGGGAAGGAGAGCGGCCGCCCATCGCCGCCGCCTGCTCAGCTCAGGCCTCGGTGGGGCCGCTGCACCCGTCCGCACCCACCGGGGAGGTTTCACACCGCATCCCACCCGCATCCTTCTCGGGCGCCTTTGCGTCGCACCTTTTCACTTTACAAAGTGACAGCAGTGTCGTGTTCACGAGGAACACAGGGCCTGCAAAGGGCTGGACAGATGGGTTGTGTACATTTTGGAGAGTGGGTAGGGAATAACCTTCCCACAGAGAGGAGGAGGTTCTTCCTTTGGAGGAGAATGCCTGTCGTCTGTAGATGTGGCAGCGCGTCTTCAGACACGGAGATGCTTCCAGACGCAGTTTCCCTACGCAGGACACGGGGTGGGACAGCAGGGAGGAAGGAGGGGCCCTTCTTGCCCTGAACAGCAGCAGAATGTACCTGGGCCCACCTTAATAAACTGAGTAAAGCTGAGACAGTGAAGGTAAATGTGAACACAGCAGCTGAGGCAGCCCTGGGGGTGGAATTGTCTATTTTGATCTGCATTGCAGGTGCACAGGAAGCATCCAGGGTACTTGTTGGCTTTACTTAGATGGTAAGATGCTTACACTTAAAAAGCTGCATTGAGCTTTTGCAATATCAATTATACTCCTTAATTAAAAAGTAAAAGACAAATGGATGTGACTGTAAATACAGTGCCTTTTCCCATCTAATTTGCTCATTAGTGAATGCAGTTCTGTAGTGCGTTATTATGACTGAGCCTCTGGGACACTGACATTCATGCTCTTAAACTGCACACTGCTTTTTGGTTTGACAGTTTAAAGCAAGTGCTTTCTAAGTAGGTAATGGCTGACTTATAATATTGGTGATTTTTCAAGCTTTTGGTGGTACTGAGGCTCCAGCAGTCTTTTTTAGTGAAACAACAAAGATCAGAAGGTCATAACAGAGGAAAGAATCAGCTGCTTAAGTAGAAGTAAAAAATATTGGCTAAACTGATGCATAACCACTTGTTTTAATCCTATGGTTGTACTTCTGCTTAATACATCTGTAAAGTTTCCTCCCTCATCCCCTTAGAAAAGATGAAGGTCTCATGACCAATCCAGATACTCTAAGGAGTTTCCAGTCCAGTAGTTCTTGCAAACTGTAGAACAGCAATAATTTCATTTCTTACAATTGTTTCCTTTACCTGAGATTTCAGATATAGCTGCATACTTCCAGGGCTTTAAAATTATTTTTAAAATGTGTTTTGTTACAAACATCCCACTGTTCCTTAGTGTGCCCTAATTCAAGAGGCTGTAGGTGTTAAAAGCGATATATTTGTTCATCCACATCTACCACGTTAGTCAGTCCTTTAACTGCAGGAGGCAGAAGACAAACTCCCCAGTGCTATTATGGCAGAATGTGGATCATAATGTAAAATAAAATATTCAACATCATAAACGGCATGATAGAAGGAGTATAGTTGTAATTTTTAGGCTTCTCATTTCTGTTCTGGGGCTTAAAAAATAGTGGTTTAAAGTAGCAAAACTGTGAAGGATTGTTTTCGTATTGGGTAAACAGATTACTATTAATGTTTTTACTCAAGTTCATGTTTAACTTCATTTTTCGTAGTAAAGTTTAAAAAAGGTAGGACGTTGTAATTTGTTTTATAGAGAGAACAGACATCTTCATCTTTCTGAAAATTTATGATGCTGAAGAATATTTTTGCTGAGATGTGACACTTTCTGTGCATATTTGTGAATATGTATCTGTCAGTAACTAAAAGCAATGTGTTTAGTTGAGCAGCATTTTACTGAAAATTCAGCAGTCATATAACTTGAGGAGGGGAAAGAGTTGAATGTGGGACATAACTTTTTCTTGTTGCTGGTTTGGAAAGCAGAGCCACCAAAAGGAAAATGTAAGGATGTTGGTGTTGAAGAAGGAGAGGTGCCCGACAGGGCAGGGCTCTGGCTTCCTGCAGCACACGGGGGACACGAGTGGCAGTGACACATGGGACAGCACAGACACAGCTCTGCCGCGGGGCTGCTGCAACGAGCCACTTGTGTAACCAGAGCTCTGACACAGCCCAGCTCCCCGGGAACAGCGCTCCGGGGCCCGCTGCCCGCGGCCTGGGTGGGGTTGAGGTGGGAGGGGGCCCTTTGTTCAGGCACAAACCTGATCGATCACCAGGGCTCTGCCCAGACAAACCCTCGGCTCCCTTCTTGTGCACGAGTCCAGTGTACATCTGACAAGCACATGAAGATGGCAAATAGTGCATTGAGTGGAGTTGGAATGTTAACCCACCTGCTGTCCCTCACCTCTGTTCCATCCCCTTTACCTGTCTGGCTGTGGTATCATCAATGAATGTGGGCCTGATTCATCTCTGGTCATTTTTAAGTGATGCAAAAAATATCTTCTCTAAACCAGGATGTCCAGCAGTGTGATAATGGGTGTTAGTCTATCTCCGTGTGAGCAGTGAGTGATTTTGTTTAATAATGTTTTACATCTATCCACCAGCTTGTTTCTCCTGGTGATGTTAAAGATCAGAGTACTATAAATAGGAACAATAAATCTATTTACTACTAGATGTTAGAGGCATGACAAAATATTGCTGAAACTGATGTTTTCAGAGTGTATTGGAACTTCTGCAAGCTGTTAGTTTGAGTGGTTTGAAATAATCATTGAAAAAAGGCTTTTCTTTGGATTTCTATTTCTTTCCTGCTATTGGGGTACATGTTTGTTCTCTGCTCACTCCAAGGAAACCTTTGCTTTGCATTTAAAATACTTAAATACTTTGCTGCTTGTTGGTTTTAATTATTTGGTTGAGAGATGGGGTTTAAAATCAGTGTTATTTAAAAACGGTGCTGAACTGAAAACTGTTAAATGTCATGGCTTCTCCGTGAACAGAATGGTAGCTGTCTCCAGAAAGGCTGAAAATATGCCAGGGCACAGTAGCTCCCTGTAATCCGAGTCCGTGCCCGGAGGGAGGGCACAAAAGGCACAGCAGATCGCATTTCTGTGGAGCAGAGGTGAGGAGCTCGGGAGGAGTCCATCTGTGTGGAAAAGCCGTGGGAATGATGACAGAACCGGCAGGTTCCCTTTGTAATAGAAATACATCTGCTTGTTTCCTTTGCAGCCTCAGGAAAGCTTGAGCTGTGTAGCTTTGTTGTCTCAGTTTGAGATACCTGGGTTATGTAAGGGAGGGTATAAAGCACCTCTGTTTGGAACCTTTTGTCTTGGCATCCTATTTAACAGCAAAAAAATCTTGCTTAAGAAAGGACTTGGACATTGGTCATCACCACTACCAGGTTTCCTTCATCAGCAGCTCTCAAAACCTTTAGCAAAGTAGAGACCAATTTTTGTGTGTTTGTTTGTAGTTGCTGTTCTAAAATAATAAAAATCGATGCCTTATGAAACAGCATCACAATGCATTAGAGAAAAGCATCTCGTCAGCCTGTTACACTTGCCTGGAAATAGTTGTGCAGTTCTGTAGAGTTGCTGTCACAACAGCTGCTCTCTGTAAATGATCTCTCAGGACACACTTCTTTAGCTTGCTTTCAGTGCCTTCTGCCATGTTTCAGAAATATTCCAGGTAATCTCTGAAAATCATAATTTCTGCAGTTCGTGCAGTAGGAGCTCAAGCTCAGGCAAGTGCCTGGAGCTGGCACTGCTGCAGTTCTGCCTGTACCACCCCCTGACCTGCTTACAGATTCTATTTTTTAGTTTTATTTTTTTCACCTTCCCCAGGCATCTACAGTGCTGCACAGTGAACCCATCACCTAAAAACAGCCAGTGGGAAAATGGGTTTGTTTTCATCTGCACCAGTTCCCTGACCTGGTTCACTGAATGACCAGGAAGGTGATTCTGGAGCATTTCAGGAATGCAACACTAAATTCTTGCTTGGTGTGAGTGGGATGGGTGAGACAAAATCGTGTCTGAGCTGGGTGGTGAAATGTCTGTGTTGTGGTGGGTTTTATCATGTTGGGGAGAGGCAAAAGGCCCAGCTAAGTTGGTTATGTGAAACCAGCCTTGTAATTCTTTTGGTTTGTGTTTCAGCAGGCTTCAGAAAGGGCAAATGGCAAATTTTTATATTGCACAAATATATTTCCTTCAGTTTCTGATGCAATTCACACATTCTTGATCATAGAGGACGAAATTAAAAGAGGACATGCAGTGTTCATAAGTGAGTATGTGATCCGTGAAAAAAGCCCGTGACTGTTCCTTAGTACAGTGTGACTTCTAAGCATGAATTTGGAGTTAGACTTAACAGATCCTTGTACCAAAACCACCCACAGCCCACCTTACTGACTTAAGTCCTGATTCAGCTTTAACTGAAGCTGGAGAACTTTCTTAATGACTTTGGAAAAAAATAGAATCAGGCTCAGGTTTATGTGTAAGATTGATATTGTGTTAGTCTGGGAGAATTGAATATTAATTTTCTTGTCATTCTTCTGACAAAAGAATTTGGTTCACTAGAAAGACTAATGTGTCTTTGCAGTATTGTGACTGCTTGGTTGTGGTTGGGGTGCAGTTGGTGTTCTGTGGCTTTGCTGGAGGTTATATTAAAATAACAAATGATTTTATCCTCAGAATGAAAGGGTGAATAAAATAGAAGAGCCATAAAATAGAGGAGTGTGTGCTAGAGGGCAGAGCAGAAGCAACCTGTTCCTCTACCTGACAATGTAGTCTTGCTCCTGAGGGCTTTTATTGTCACTTCATCATTGTAAAAGGGGTTCTTTTGAAGTAGTCAGTGTAATTTAGGTAATACCTTCTTTGTCTCCCTAAAGTGAATTAGGCTCAAATTAGGTAATTTTCAAAGCTTCCTGCCAGAGCAAGCTATTTGTTCCTGGCAGTTGTACAGCCATAGCTTTGGATACCCTGATATTGGTCACAGTAACTGTCTGTATGAAATGCCACTGCAGGATACTTTGATTTGGTTCTCCAATAGTCTCTGTCACAGTAGTGATTTTAACATCTGATGCCTTTTAGCCTCTTGCATTGTGACAGCTCTGGAGTTGGGTGGTCTCAAGGACAGAGAAAACACCAGGTAGCCAGCCAGGCACGGAGGCAGTCAGTGAGTTCTGTGCAGAAGAACCAGCTGGTTCCTTGGGAGCATCCAGAATTAAATCATTGCTACCAGGCTGGTGTCCTCTCGATTATTCTTCCCGCTGCCATACCAGCTGCTGTAGAGTAACAAAAAATCAGCTTCTTACTAAAATGCTGAAATATGTGCTTGTAGGACATTCAGAAATTCACTGTAAAGAGTTTACACAGTCTCTGATCAGAAAATGATGGGAAAGTCAGGCAGAGAAAGCACTGAGTAAAACAGCATCCAAAGCAGTACAAATGGAAGAGGAGCTGAGAAAGCAAAATCATGTCCTTCCTCTGGGAGGACAGTGGCACAGTTCCTTCTTCCCCTCCATTGTCTCCGGGGAAGAACTACTAATTGTGCTTGGTTTCAAACACACAAATGAAAGAATATGAGAACAAGTTACTGGGTCACTAATGATGTGTACTCGTTGTTATATTGTAATGCAGAAGGCTGAGGAGTAGGAGGAAAGAGGTGCTGCTGCAAGAGGTGCTCGTTACTGATAAGGCAGCACTGGAGAAGGGGAGGGATGTCCAGAGGTGGGTCTGTAGGCTGAGTGTGTTGTCTGAGAAGCTTGATTTCAGCAGCTCTGGATTAGTTGAACTGGCTTAGTCTGATGCAGGGATGCACAAGGGGTGAGCAGAAATCTGAAACTGTGGAAGAGTTTGTCACTGAGCTGTGTTATTGCTGGAAGTGCAGTGGTGTGATAGAATCAGTTTGTGGGGGTCGTAAAGCAAATGTCCAAGCAGAAGGAGAGCAAAGCCCTTGAGTTGGCTGTGGAGGCTGCAAGATCTCCTTTGTTATGTCCTTTGAAAGGAGCTGAGCAAACACTTTGGGGATGGCGTTGTCTCGGACATGGAGAGCTGATCTAAGCAAAGAACAGCAGAGTGACTGTTGATAATTTCAGCATTAGACCTGTGTTTTGATCAGTTTGGTCAGTTCAGTGACAATCTTTAAAATGGGGTCTGGCTAGAACTTTGGAGGTTCTTACAAGAGGAATCCTCTGTCCTTACTTAGTTATTGAAATTGTATTTTGTATAGCAAACAAATGACATTTTGGCAGCTTTTGTTACATTTTGATGGGGCACTGGCCAGAGAGCAGTTGAGAGAAAAATGTCTGCCCATACATATTTCAAGGATATGAGTTGGCAGGGAGCTAAAGCAGCTTCTCAGGTGATGGTCACCCCATCCACGTAAAAGGAGGTTATTGTGTTCTGTTTGGTGGATACCAAACAGGAATGAAAACGTTAAATCACTATAGTTTGGGCTTCATTCCATCCTTTGGACTTGTGCCTAAGGTCAGAGATTAGCATCTCCCTCCTCCTGTCTTGCCATGGGATATAGAGATGCTCTGATTTTGTGCAAAGGCATCTGATACGCAGCCAGATGCTCGTTGCCTTTAAACATTTTGAATTCTCTCCAAATGCTTAAGATCTAAAAAGGCCTGGAGCCTGCATATCCTCTGCAAGCAAGATGTGGCTGTTAAAATGGTAGTGGCTGTTTATGGTGAGCATGAGATTAAGTTGCATTTTGAAAGCTCCTGTTAAATATTTTTTTCCTTTTCCATATAAGATTTTGTGTGTATGTATTCTCTTCTGAAGAGAACATGCACTTCTAAAGAGACAGAACAGTTCCTTTTTAAGGTGATCTTACAGGAATGATAATTGAAGTTACCTTCTCTGCTTTGCTGGAAGATGATGGCTTAGGTAGATGCAGTCATGATTAAAGTGTTGTACTTAACATTCCCAAGGGAACTCTGCTTGACTCATTCCATTTGTTCCTCCTTGGCTATATTGAAGAGAAATTGTGAATCCATTGTTAGGAGTTGAGGCTCAGTCTTTGAGCTATATGTAGAAACATTTGGTGGTGTGGTGGTCCTGAGAAATGAGAAATTGGGGGTGTTTGAAGGGTGGAACGCAGTGCACCATCCTCATAAAGCGTCTGTCAGTTATGGGTTGGACAGTTGGTGTTTGGGGCCAGTCCTGCTGCCAAAGAGGAGATGTGTCACCCTCACCATCACCCCTGGACTCTGCAGTGTCCCTTTAGTGTTCTGTCATCCTTCCCAAATGCTGTGTGTGTTCCCAGGGGACTTTGCCAGGCTCTGCATTGCACAGTTCTGTCTGTGTAAGAACATAGCAAATATTTTTCTTGTTTGGAGACAAAGGGGAAGGGGGAGAAACCATAATGCCATAACTTTGTGCTGTGTATGTAGTCACAGCATTCCTCCCAGTACTGTGGGAAGGATCTGCCAGAATCCAGCCACAGCCTGGTGGCTCTGGGAGTTTGTCTCACCAATTTCCATGATGGGAGATAGAGTTTGCTCCTCTGGGCTATAAAAGACACCATTGACTTCTGCTTTTTGCTGTATCTCTTGTGGTTTTTTACCTTCTTGTTTCAGAGAGCCTGAGATTAAATCATTTTAGTGCAATCCCAGGACTATGGCACGTAGCAAATCTATGTCTCTCTGCAAAGTGACTGTCTGTGCAAGACACTTTCCCGTTCCCTGGTTTTACAGTAGATGGTTTTGGCTGTTGCCCAGAGCACAGGGGCACAGATCTCACAGTGCTGGCTGTGCTGTGTAAGAAGGCCTGAGCAGGTGGGTGAGTGGGTTTGGAGCTGGATCTGCTGCCCACACATCCATGGAGGCTGTGCCTCACTGGCCTTCCCTTACCCCTGAAGGGAAGGAGGGAGGACAGGCAGACACCCAGGCTGCTGTGAGGGAAAGGCACAGGGAGGCTGCAGAGGGTTGTGGGAAACTACTTAGTGCAGAGGGGCTGCAGCTAAAACTCATCGTGGGTTGATTTAATTGATCTCACTGATTAACTTAGTGCTGCTGCAGGGAAGATGATGCTCTGGTGCTGGTGGTTCTTATTTTCATCCTAAGCCTATAACACTCACTTACCTCTGATTATATTTATTTTCTTCAGAGCAGGTAATCCTGATGTGATCTTTCAGATACAGGAGATCAAAGGGAAAAAGCAATTGAGGAGATTAATAGTGAGAGCCTTGTTCTGGTTTTTTTGAACATTTAGAAATTAGTTTTTAATGAACATGTTTATTTGCAATGACTGAGCTATGAACACTTCCTGTCTGTTGCTGGTGATGAAATGTTTTCCTATTCAGGGAAATATTTTCCTGTTCAGTTTATGGTTACAGGTGTAAAGCCACCAGTAATACCCATTGTGAGAACAGAAGCTCTGAGCTATTGTGTGGAGGCTGTTATTTCACCTACTCCTGTCACAGCTTAGGGTTTCTTTTAGAAAATACATTCCTCGATTAAGAATCCCTTCAGAGGCTCGGTGTCCTGCACAGTCAGAGCTCCAGCTGAGGCTTTATCCTGCTGTCGTGCTCAGTCAATCAGAGCAGGATGAACACTGAAGAAATGGGATGATTCAGTAAAGCTCCTGTCTGTCTGATGTCAGCTTTGCAAGCAAGGGGATGTCACTTAGAAAATGTATCACAGCTGAAATATCCTCACTCCTCAGAATGAATGGTGCCCCACAGTGATTGCTGTGACTGTGTAGTGCCCCTTCCAACACCCTCCAGCGCTGTGGCCATGAGGGGCCACCAGCGTGGCAGTGATGGGGTGTTGCAAAATTTGTTTAACTGCCCTAGAAACCTCTTTTTAGAATGAGTTTGGTCCATAATTTTTGCTTGTTTGCTAACGATGGGAATTGTGAAATGACCCATTCACTCAACAAAGCACAGTTGGCACCCTACCCACATTCTTGGGCACTGAACTTAATCCTTGATCTCTGTTACAAGGTAACCAGGCTGTTTGGCCCCTGCACAGGAGTGGATTTCTTAACATCTTTCACACCTTCACTTTATTTTTTTACAATCAAGTATTTGTTTCTGTAGGGATAAGTCAGTAGAAGACTGACAGTTCAGGTCACAGATGAAATCAGGAGGGCTCTGTGTGTGTGTGATTTCTACACCACATCCCCAGGTGCTTCAGTGGGTCACCAAGATGCAGGAGTACCAAGTCTGGTGTTCTTTTGGGGAATAAAAGTATAAAATTAAACACAGGGCTGTGATATGTTTAGGAGTAACAAAAGTGTGTCACTTGCTCTGAGCTTGTGCTCTACCAATTTTAAACTGATGGAAACAAATTCTCGACATAAAACTCCATACCAGAGAGCCCAAATGGAGAATAATTGCCATGCCAAGGCAAACCCTTTAAGGTCCATTTTGGACACAGTGTGGTCCCATAATTCCAGGCATGGCTGCAGTGCCACTGCAGGTGGTTGTCCAGGCAACAGGACAGTGACTCTTCACTTACCCTTGTAACCCAATTACTGTGATGGTTTCTACACACATAACAGAATTTAGCCTTTCCTACTGTATCCAGTGGTGCCTTATCAGAACCAGTCACAACAGTGGCAGCAGAGGGGTCTCCAAGGATGTCTGTCAGCATCATTGTCAGCTGTGTCTGTCTTTGAGTATGAGACCTGCTGTAGCCAAGGACTACTTTTACAAGGCTCTCCTGTAAGGGAAACCCAGCAGTGTAACAGATTTCCATGTACTCGTAACCTGAGCAAGAAAAATCTGTTTGTTTTCTCTTTGAGGGAAACATTGTCCTTGTCTTGTTCTGTGTCATTGGGCCCAGTGCTGAGGAAACCCAAGAGCAGCCAGAGCTTCCCTCGTGCTGGGAATACCCCCCAGTGCCCATATGTCAGTTTGGGCACCCATGGCAGCCACATCCATGGCAGTGCCACCAGCCTGGCTGTGCTCAGACCCCTGCTTTGCCTTTTTCCTTAGAGCTGCTGCATTTTAGTGCTTTCCTCCTTGTTCTTGCCAAGGATTTTACCAATCCCTGTGTCCCTGGGGGTAAGTGGAAACCCTCAGCAAGACAGACACAACAGCCCTTTCCTCAGAACTCTGCTTTTAACTTGTAACAGGATTAATGACTTAGACTGTCTGAAGTTAATCCTTTAAATGTGTTAACTCCAAACAAATGAGTTCCCTGCTCCAGCCTCCAGTATAATTAGGGTTTTGATGAACTTAGAGCACTTGTAATCAAAATAGTCCTGAAGCAGAAAAACCTTTTGTGGCATTTGATGATCACACGTCAATCAATGCATTAACAGTAGAATTCAGCCATTCCTGCTGATCCTGGCTGCAGAGAGAGGATCCCTGTATGTGCAAGGTAACTCACCCTCACAATGCCATGTCTGTTCCCTGGCAGGGTCAGGATGGCCACCTCAACCCTGGAGAACCAGCTGCAGAGTGCCCAGAAGAACCTGCTGTTCCTGCAGCGGGAACACGCCAACACCCTGAAGGGGCTGCACGCCGAGCTGCGCCGCCTGCAGCAGCACTGCACAGGTACCCACTCCTTGCAGTGACCTCAGCAGCAAAGCCCACCAGCAGGGTGGATTTAGGGTCTTCTGTTTGTATCTCTTGGCAAACTGGCTGGTCAAAGCCAAGATTTTTCATTTTTTCCTTAAAAAGCTGATAGTTCAGTTGTTCTATGCATTTGCTGATTTGAAGCACATCTCTTATTCTTGCTTTGGGCAGTGGGAAGAGTTAATTCTGTATTTATTGACGGCAGTCATTGTAAATCTGCTCACCAGGTGATGTATGGGCTCCATGATGATGTTCTAACAAAAATAAAACTTTTTTTCCTCAGATTTAACCTATGAGCTGACTGTAAAGAGTTCAGACTTGTCAGGTAAGGAATACATGGCATTTTTCTTTTAATGCTCATGTTCAACTTACTGATCTTTTTCAATGTTTGTAGTTTCTTTTCTACTCTCCAGACTTAGTTATTTATGAAGTAAATGTCAAAAGTTCTTTCCCAAGGTCACACAGGAAATCTGCGAAAGAGCCAGGAATAGCACCTGGAACTGCTGACTCCACTAGACAGTCAGTTCCCTGCTTGCTATATGGGAACACAGGACACAAATTTTAGGGGCAGAGGAGTGAGACTATTTTTAAAACTTAGCTGAGCTGGTGCTGTAATTAACCACAAAGCTTTCATTTATATAGGTATGTGTGTGTATACACTAGATCCTAGTTATTTTATAGCTATTATGTTAGCAACAGGTGGAGAGCAGGAATAAGATGCTTCCTGAGATTAATCTCCTGGATCAGGGATGGTGTGGGAGTTAGTCTTTTGGATTCCTCTTAGGGATGGCAAGAGGAACCCTACGCACTGTTCTGCATAGCAGCTGTTGTTAACTTGAAACAATTCTGCTCCTGTTCTTCTAGAAAGCGGTGGTTCACGAAGTGATGAACTCAAAAGTAAGTGCAAAGATCTTGAAGCTCAGCTGAAAATCAAAGAGGCTGAAAATAGTGAATTGTTGAAAGAACTTGAACAAAAGAACGCAATGATAATGGTGCTGGAAAACACTATTAAAGAAAGAGAAAAGAAGTATTTGGAAGAGTTAAAAATGAAAAGCCATAAGCTCAATATGTTGTCCAGCGAACTGGAGCAGAGAGCGAGCACGATTGCCTATCTGACCTCTCAGCTGCACGCGGCCAAGAAGAAGCTGATGAATGCCAGTGGGACTTCAGAGGGGACCCCCTCTGGCAGCCCCGTGCTGTCCAGCTACAAACCGTCCCCTCCCAAGGACAAACTGCCGGAGACGCCGCGGCGCAGGATGAAGAAGAGCCTGTCCACACCGCTGAACCCCGAGTTCGAAGAGGCCTACAGAATAGGGTCGGAGAGCCGGAAGCTGGTGCTGCGAGAGCCCGTGGATGCCATGCCCGATCCCACGCCCTTCCTGTTGGCCAGGGAAACGGCAGAGGTGCATCTGATCAAGGAGAGGCCGCTGGTCATTCCACCGATCCCCTCGGATCGCGCGCCCGGCGAGTCACACAGCCCCGCCCGCGAGAAGCCGCACAAGGCGCACATCGGGGTCGCTCATCGCATCCACCACGCCGCGCCCGCCCAGCCCCAGCAGGAGGTGGAGACGCTGGCAGTGGATCAGGTCCATGGAAGCAAAGTGGTCAGAAAGCACTCGGGGACAGACAGAACTGTCTGAGTACGCCATGGAAGCGCCGTCTGTGCTGGTCATGCACTGTGAGCCTGTAGGGTAAATAGCACCTGCGGTGAAGTTTCTTTTGATGCCCCATGCATGCCAAACTCCTCCTGGGTACATCATCAATACATTTTGCTCTAACGAAACCTCTTAGGACTGTGTTCATATGGCAAGGTATATAACCACTCCATGCTGTGGCCAAATCAGGGGGACCTGACCGCTTGCTACCAAGTGCTGCTCCATTTACTGTAACTGCACGTGGGGACAGAGGCACGGGCTGCATTGGTGAGTGCTCCTAGAGAGATCACCCGTCCCTCACACTGCAGCCACACGTGTCAAGTGTTAATGTTTGACCTGGCAGGGGTTCTCTTGTCTCCACTCTGTGTGTGAGCACTCCAGAGCCACCACTGACTTCTGCCACAGCCACTCTCACAGCAGCACTGAAAGTTGGGCACGTGTATGTTCACTTTAATGACCTAAAGACGTCCCCAGAGTCCGAGCAAGCACTACTTGATTAATCCTAAATACTTTGGTTCGTGGCTTTAAGTAAAGTATGGGGGGAAAGCACCATTTAAAGGGTTAAAGACCCTCATAGGAAGAGTATGAGCACTGGGTTGTTTGTGGGGATTGTTTTGGGTTTTTTTTAATCAAATGGCTTCACGACACATTTTATGCTAGTCAGTACACTGCACTTGTAGCACCTTCCATACTGGCTCAGAGCTCCTTTCCCAGGGAGGAAATGTAACTGGCTATCCAATATGGAAATGGTTCTTTATGCTCTAACCTGCACTTTTTTTGTAAAGGGATTATTTTTGTTTCCTAAAAAAAATGTCTTCTTTTGGGCATCATCAGACAGTGCTGCCTGCTGCCAGCTTAGAAAGCTGAGCTGCCCCTCTAAAATGTGAGTATTTAGTTTTAAGCAATGTAACCAATTCATACAGGAGAACCTGGCATCCTTGATTTCTGTCCTTGTGGATTGGGATGGACTTGCCTTGCACTTGCCCAGATTCCCCTACTCCTTTCTAGTAAGTAGCAGGTAGACCCAACAGCTGTTAGACCACTTGATTCTTTTTTTATTATTTTTTTCTAGGAAAAAAAGGCATACTAGGAGCTGGGAGGGTATGTAGTTTTGGAATAGGAGCACGAATTTGTCCATTTTTCTTACATCCTGTTCACCTCTGCTTCATTCTTGCCTGCAGCCTCTGAGTAGGACCAGCAAGAAACACTGGCTCCCAAATGCTGCTAAGCTTATGATGTGCCTTTAAAAATTTGGAACGTGTATCCTCTGTGACAGCTGATGAAGGATCCCTGCCTGCCCTGTCCCCTCCCCTCGCCAGCTGTAGTCTGCCCCTCCTAAGCTTTCTCTGCAGCTGTGTTGGTGTGTGTCTCCCTCGGGAGCCTTGGGCCACTGTCAGCATCCCTGGAAAGGCGCTGGCAGAGCCGTTCCCTGCCCGTGGTCCCGCTCGATTCCCGCAGCATGACCCTTCCAGCAGGGCTGATCCTGGGCGGGGCTCTGCCCTCTGCCCGCCCTCTGCACCCTCTGTCACTCGCTGTCCCAAAGCCCCAGACCCGCCTCAGCCTCGCGCCTTGCTGGCTCTGTGGTAGGAATCTGTTTCACAAGTGGTGGGGAGGGATAGGGAAAAGCTGTGTTCCTGGAGAAGGGTTGGTTAAAGCAAGGTTGTTACTCTGAGGTTTACTGTTTTTACGTGTACTGCATTAACCAGCAGCGGGTTTGGTTACTATGGTTGTTGGCACCATGTTTTTATGGTCATGTGTTGTATGAGTGACCTACCCTGCCACTTGTTGGAGGCTGGTGGGAGGCACCGCTTCCAGGCACCGCAGAAGTGATGCTTTGGGCAATTAAAGACATTTCTTACAACCATCCAGGCAAACCTTAGTCTTTGTGTGTGCGAGACCAACTGACTCCCTCTTTGCATCCACAGATCAGCAGCTTGGAGCCTTTCCAAAAGGAAACACAAATTACAAAAAACACTATTCTTCAAACATGTTTATTGGGAATATAATACAACCAAGCTAACACTAAACTAAAGTCATGCCTGCCTAAGTGAACATGACCCCACCCACGGCGCCAAATCTCTGCCTGGGTTGAGGGTTTTTTCCCTGCGTCTCTGAAGGGGGAAGAACATCCTGCCTGTTTCTGACTGTCACTCAGCATTCAGGGTGAGACACACACCTTGGAGCACCCAGTGGGAAATGTGCTTTGTAGTGTAAAGGTCAGCTTCAAAGACCAGGCCGAAGCCCATGGCATTGCGGCGCATGGAGGTCGTGTACACCGGGGTCCGGAGCGTGTTCTGAAACAGCACAGGGGCAGCACAGACACTGAGCAGTGCCTGAGCTGCCACATGGCACTGCAAACAACAGAGGGCCTCGAGGAGAGAGGACTGGCTTCAGAAATTCACTGGTTTTGTTAGAGGTCTTAAATATCCAATACCCAGAAAATGTAAATGTCCGTTATGTCATTAACTGGGGATGGGAAATAATTGAAAGAGTGGAGGAGTGTACGATCGCTGTCCCAGAGTACCTGAAGGGAAAACCCCCTTAGAACAGAAAAACTGTAGTGATGGATAATGTAAGGAGATGTGTTAAACCAGCTGCTTCATGTGGGAGTGGTAATGATGAAATGCAGCTGCTGGGCAGAGAGGGCAGGGCCTGCCAGCTGGGGAGATGTGACAGTGGAAGGAAGGTAATTCAGGAGCCCTACCTGGAGTCTGAGTCTGTGTGCTTCTATGGGGATGATCCTCAGGATGGGCAGCTCCACCACAGGGACACGGGGCTTGCTCTGGGTAAGGCAGCCCTGCTCTATGTCCCAGTCTGCTCCTTCCAGGAACAGGCCAGAAACGTAGCAGCCTGCAAAGGCAGAAAATGCAGCATTTGGGTAAACTGAGCTCCTAGAAAATACCTGTTTAAGATGACTGTTCCTGCAGTCCCTGTTCTGGGCACCACAGTCATCACAAACACTGCATTTCAAACTGCAGCTGCACAGGGTGCAGTTTTCTGAGGACTTTGTTTTTATCATCCAGGTGTATTAGGAAATCAAATTAAATTGTCTCAGTTGCACTACACATGGTAAACAGTAGCAGGAATAAATCCAATTTGCTGCCCTCCCATTGCCCAAGTCACAGAGAGCTTTGTAACTCCCCTGGGTCTGATCACTGGGTCACTGAGAGCAGGTGAAGGGTCAGGACAGTTCTGGTACAAATACCAAGTACAGAATTTAGATTTAACAAAAAACAATGAGACTTCTTTCCTCCTCTCTTCCCAGTCAGAGCTGGTAGTCAGAGCCTTGTTTAGCTGTCCTTTCTACCCAGCTTGTTCTATTTAGTCATTAGAGCAGTGCTAGTCATAGAGAGCTCATAAATAGATATTTACACAATAAATGACACATATTTGTAGGTACTTTTTGCTTAAGTACATTTCAGTATAGTACTTGTGGTGTAAATAGATCTTTATAAGCCTGCTGGGATTAGTAATGTTCTAGGCATAAAGAAATCAGTGTGTCTTTATATACATATAT
>VZTR01012703.1:0-24203 GCA_013400775.1 Chaetops frenatus
AATCTTGAAGTCAGAAGAGCAGGAACATTTTGATACCAAAATATTTTGAAGGCTTTTGGAGGCTTAAAAAAAGCAACCACCCTGAGATTCAGATTTAAGGCATCTGATTTCACTTGATTTAACTAAGAATTTGCAAATAACTTTTTAACTTTAGGAAATAAATAAACCCAGGTGAAAATTAAGCACAGAAGCTGCTAAGATATGTTTTGAAGTTTTAGAGGGACTAAATTGTCAGGAAGACTGAAGTGCTGCAGTACCATCTGCACTGGGTTATGCTCAGGAGCACCTTCCCAGGTCATCCTGGAAGACAATCACTGGTATCTACTCCACAAGTGCCCCAAAACAATACACCTGTATTATTCTGAGGGCTCACTGGGGCTAACCAGCTTCCTCTAGACAACAGTTCAAGGTCTGAGAAGGTACAAATAAACCATCCATCTAATTACACCTTTATACAATCAAAAATACCTGCACTGAGAGCAGGTATTTACTGCTAGAGCCTGTTCTGGCACATGAACCTGTGTGAAGTGGTGTAGCCATGTACCAGGCAGCTCCATGGACCCCATGAAGGTTCAGAGTTATTTCCACCTCTGGCCAAATTAACTCAAAGTAGATGTCTGGTCTAACTGAAAACTCAGGGCTTTTGAACTGGGTGCATAGGCTGCCTATGGAAAGAGAAAAGCTTCTAAAGAGGAAGAGCATCTCACTATACTGAACCACAATATTAAAAAGAGAAAGACAAGAAGAAAGCAGAGTGATGATTGTGTACCTGTTCTCTGAGTCAAGAGTAATACAACTAATGGGTTGAATTTTAATATTCTCTTTCTTCTTTAGAGGGGACATAGCATAATGATAGAATCTTTTTGCCCGGATTGTTGGTGTTAAAACAGGAAGCCTAGAAACAAATTTTAAAGATCTAAAAAAAAAGGTAAGTTCACTGAGGTTGTATAGTCTAAAGAAAACAAAGCTTAGAAGAACATACTCATAAAGGCAAGAAGAGAGCTATCACTCTCCACACTCACTAGAGACAGAAAACAGATCACAGAATCACAGAATCAGATAGGTTGGAAAAGACCTTTGAGATCATCAAGTCCAACCTATGACTGAACATTTGTATGATAGATCCTGTACAAGGGAAGGAACAAACTAGGCACTAGGAAACTATTTTGCAATAGGCAGAACATTGAAGGAACAGCCTGCCTCAGAAGGAACAGTTTCCTCAGGCAAGATCTTTGCACTCAAGAGTGTTTTTCAGGTTTAGGACAGTTCTAGTTTTGTCCTGAGGTCTCTGCCATCCCTATGCTTTATAACTTCTTTTCTAGCAATTTCAGCTGGGTAGCATTTCCTTAACTTCTTTCCTTTTTCTATTGTCTTTCAATTTTCCTTCTAGTACTATTGTAATGCCATTACATTGCTGGGATAATTCAAGCCCATCAATTAAAGGTTGAATAAAGAGTGTTCTCTTTTTTTAGCTATATATTGGTTTACAAAACTTCTTTTTTTTTTTTTTTTTTTTTTTTTAAATTGGGGGGGGGTTTTTGGGAGGGGTGGGGAAAATACTTGGGGAAAAANNNNTGGAGAAACTACTGTGAGATAAGATGGTTTTGAGATCAGATACTTTCTGTTGCAATGGAGACAGCCCCAAGAATTTAAGTTACTAACCTATGAAATTATTCTTTCAATGCTTCCAGGGATGAGGCATCCACAATTTCTCTGGGCAACCTGTTCAATGCTTCACCACACTCACATTAAAGTTTATTTCTAATATGTAATCTAAACCTTCTTTTGGTTTTAAGCCATTCCCTCTTGTCCTGTGACTACCTGCCCTTCTGAAAAGTCCCTCCCCAACTCTCTTGTAGCTCCTTCAGGTACTGGAAGGTTCCATGCTATGTTCAGCCTGAAGCTTTTTCTTCTCCAGGCTGAACAACCCCAGCTCTCAGCCTGTCTTGACAGGAGAGATGCTCTGGGCAACCTGGTCTAGTGGAAGGTGTTTCTGTCCATGGCAGGAGGGTTGGAATAATCCTAAAGGTCTCTCCCAACTTAATGACATTCTATGATTCTGATGATCCTGTGTTACAAAATGTTCTTTCACTTGATATATTTGAATCCCAGGATAAACCTCAGGTCGCTGTTCCTGTTTCTTTGCACCAGTAGAGGTCTGTGTCCATGGAACAGGATTTTTAAAATAAAAATTCTGCTGAGTAACTTCATCCTGTAAAATGGTGCAACTCTAGAACAGCTAAGAAATATGCCAGTATTACTTCATCATAATAACATATAATGACCATTTTCTTAGGATATCACAGGAAAATACTTAACAAAATAGATTTCTGCAAAATCTTCAGGTTCTGAGACTAAGAAAGTGAAAGACTTGTCTCTTAAACAAGTAAGACTGATTGCAATGCATATATACTGTATCTTAGTTACTAAGCAACAAATATTGTACCAGACTTAAACATTTATCTCCTATTGAAATTAAATAGGATTAGTTGATTAGGCATCCAAAAGACTCATCCCCACTCATTTAATTCTATTTTTTTCTGTCTATGAATCTGTTTCCCATTTTTTATCTAAAGCTCATGTGAGAAATGATGTAAATATATGGATAAAATGTAGCTACAGAAACAAATAAAGTGTACCTGTGGGGATACCATCCGAACACTTCATATTTATCAGTGTAGAATTGTCACTGATAGAAGTTGCAAAACAATGGAAAATCTGTGGCAAAGGAAAGATTTCCTTCTATAACACTTCAACATAGGCCTGGAAAAACCTATAGTAAGGGACTCTTAGGGTTGAGGTGATATTATTGTGGAAAACATATTAATTTCAAAGATACGTCATTATCTTTAAATCAGTGAATAAAGTGAAAAAAAAAAAAACAAAAACAAAATAAAATACTTAAATGCATGTTTGATTTTAATTACATGAATAGCCAGAATTTATTTTATGGTTATTCTATTTCTTTATATCATGACTTCAGAAATAGTTGATATTTCATTGTTACCTCAATACAAAACTTTTTGCAAATCTCAACTGCTAATGAAGAAATAGCTGTTGAATTCTGCCCTATTCAGTCTCTGCACAGGAGTGGAAGTAAGTTGATGAAAAGTGCTGAAGTGCCAGAGGCTGCTCTCAAAGGAAAAGTTTTGGTTATTGCCCAGATAAAATTCACCTCATCTCAGTCTGTAGTGCAAGGAACATTACTTTGGTTACAGATTTCTTCTAGCTGTAAAATAACTTTGGGGATAGTAATAGAGACTTTTTCTACTTCTTTTAAATGTGTTTCCTTACACTAGTCCACAACAGCTCGTCAGCCAAGGGTGGTGCCTTGGACTTACAGGGATAATTCAGTGTCCTTGACTGCCAGAGTACATCTGAAAAGATCCTGAGCCAAGAGGTGAAAATATGCTCCAAGTGACAGAGCTCTTAAAAGAATCTTAGTGAAATTACTGTCTCAATGAAGTGTCTCTGACTGGTGAGATAAGCATCTTAAAATAAATCAGTACAATTAATTTATGGCTATGAGCAATATCAAACATGTTACACCTCCCAATAACCAGCATTCACAGTTTCACTTTGATACTTGATGTCTTCTTCGTTTTATCCCTATTAAAGTAGTAAACCGTTGATACACTTTATTGATATTTCCATTTGTATCTCCAGGGAATGTTGTAGCTGCTCAGGGAGAACAGACTTGCACTAAAGAAAAATGTATAGAACAAAGCCATGATTTCCTTCAGTCATTGCACATCCACAGGAAAGAATAATTTGTGGAAACATGGAGATGGAGGTGTAATGGATTCCTCTGTCAAAATGATGAGTGAAAGAAAGATGTAATTACCATTAATGCACTTCAATTATGGCTTAACAGTTTTTTAGCTGTATGTTCCCATTTAATTTTCACTTAAAACAAAACAGTTGCCACAGACCCAGAGCTAAAAACAGAAATCCCTTTCAGCTACTGGCAAATTAGCTACTAATGTTCTTATTATATAAGCAGAGGGAAGATTGGCTTCTTCCAGGCAAACACGGGAAGTGCTTGTTTGTTTCAGGCATTACTTCTTCTCCCCCCAAACTCACAGTTGAACTTTATTTCCACTGTTATAACCAGCTAAGCATGATAATACTTTTTTTCTGGTTCCTATTTGGCTTTCAAAGCCCTCACAGGATTTCTGTCATGGATCAGTGGCACCTTCCAGGAGGGAGTGAGGTCAGTGGATATCCTTGGTATACAGGAAGGCATGTTCTATTAGAAAAGGGAAATGTTTTCAAATCCCTCAGATCTTAAGCTACTAACAATAAACTAATGAGGCTTAAATTAACTTTTTTTTTTCCACAGCTTTTCAAAGCCTAAAGAAAAGTATTTATTATCTGGGAGTGACATGAAGGAAATTAGTTTTATAAGTCGTGATTAAATGATTATAGTTTCCAAATTTCTTAATTCTAATCTTAATATTAATCTGTTGTAGAGTGCATATTTCAAATTCAGTGTTTTGGTTTTGAGTTTTGGTTTTGTTGTTTTTTTAATTGGTTGTCATTTTATCATGTGGAATATTTATAGTGAAGGAGCTTAAAAAAACATGGTGTAGGAATCACTTTAGTATCACTATTTGACTGTCGGCCTGGAACAGTTTTGAATTGGTGTGCACTATCTCTCTACATCACTCCAATAACCAAAATGAACTTGATAAATTTCCTTTATCTTTTAAATTCTCCAGAGTCAGAGTTGGGTTACCAGCAAGGAGAATTTTGAGTAGGAGTTTGAATGGGTGAGAATTTATTTGGTGAAACTCATCCTTACTGGGTCTCCACTGAAACCAGTGGAGGCATTTCTAGGGCAAAAGCAACCTTGAGAGTGGACTAATTCACAGCAGTCCCTCAGACCCAGTGAATTTCTCCCCGTGTTTCAGGCTGAAGAGCAGGCTTAGGACAATGCTGGTGCCCTGACAAGAGCTGCATTAGCTCTGTCTGCTGCCTCTTAGGGCTGAGGGTGATATAGGTTTGTCCATGTCTGCCCCACTCACACCAGACAGAAAACTTCTGGCAGTGTTTGGAGTAAACCAGCAAGGATGCCTTAGTTTGTGGCAACAGACACTTTGGATGTGGCTCCTTGTTGCAGAGAGGATAAAAGAATTTGTGTTGAGCCATGTCAGCTGGCTACAGCGACTGAGAGTGGGACCTTGTCCATTTTACTTAGCACTATAAAGAACCTGAGCACAGAAGAGGGTAAAGACCACCAGACAGTTTTTCACATGCTCCCCTATGACAAATACGTTGTAAAACTTCACTGGGGCCCTTTTCCTTGTTGATTTACCCACAGACAGTGCCACTGCAGCCAGGGCTGCTGCTGGCCTGAGCCCTCAGAAATATGAGTTTAGAAACAGGCTTTGTGTTCGTAAGTTCATCACAAGCACAAAACCCTTCATGGGGTGATATTTTGGGCTGGCTGTTACCAGATTCTATTTCTCAAACCAGCCTGCCAGATCAAAAAGGGGTCAGAGATGTGAGCCACAGACAGAGGAGGACTGTAGAGCAAGATCATCCAGTCCTAGGGAAAAGTTGCAAAGTTAAGCAAGTTGCAGACTACTACATCCAAAACAATTACTACTACTGGCTAATAGCTGCCAGCTATGAAGCTCACTGTGTATTCAGGTAAGATTAAACAAAAAATCAGAATTTTTACACTTGCAGAACTTACAGTTTCTTCCAGAAGTTTAGATAAATCAGTGTGAGTATGGCAGCCACGAGATGTCGGACAGCGTTTGGAACACCCGGTAAATCTGGAGCAAATCATGGTGAATAGCAACAGTTCATGCCTTAGGTTAAGGACCCATTCCTCTTAAAAAGTCTTTGCCTTTAAAATACAGTCACTAATGGCAGACACTAATGACAGTCTCATCACAAGGACATTCAAATGAAATAACTGCAAAACAGTGTCTGCAGAACTATATGTGCTGGGCTTTGAAATCATTTTAATTGCAAGCACAGAAGAGTCTGTATCTCTGAAATGCCAGAAGATAATGCTGAACCATCTGCAATGACCTGAGCTTGATAGAGTGGGTGAGGCAATCCCATTGTTTCCCTGTGGAGACTTGTCTTTCCTTTTCCCACTTCCCCACAGAAGATCTCCAAGTTTCTTCCTCCACCTGCAGGGTTCCTGGAGGAAACTGTCTATATTTCATACAAAGTTCAAACATACCGTGTTTCCATCCTAAAGTTTATTTACATTTCTTGATTACACTTGTTCTGGCTCATTTCCTTTGTTTCATTCTTGCCAGAAAACCTTGCTAGAGTGCTTGTCTGTTATTAATAAATTGCGTCAAACAGTAGCAACTGTGGTTCAACAATTTGGCAAATATTAATGAATGACATTTTCATTGTTAGGAGAATTTTTGGCCCGTTTTCAGATCAAACACAAATTCCAACCCTTTAACATCTGTTTTTGCTATATTCAGATTGTTAAAAAAAAAATAACAAGAAAAGGAGTCTTAAATAGCGTTCTCAGCAGAAGATGCAGGTATTACATCACTGAATGGACTTTTAGAACTTTGAAAAAATGAGACAACTGAATTTTCTTTGGCTGTTGAATGATTCTACATAAAGTTATGAATTATGAAATCAGAAAAAAACAGTATAAGGCATTCTTAAATAGACTCTGTGAGAAACTTCAGAAAGAATAGATGAGTGCTTAGTGAAGAAATTTTAGTGGTGGGCATTCCACTGCTGCCATTGGTGAATTATTCCATCTAACTAAAGCAGGTTCTTCTTCATTGTTAAAAAAATATCTGAATGGACCCTGCATCAACTTCAAACCTTTGTGTTGTTTTTAGATTCTGTTTATAGCTCTCATTATCAGCTGGGTGCCTCTCATGATTTGAAGCATCCAAGCAAGGCATCACTTAACCTTTGGAATTTATAAAGGTTTTTTACAATAATACATAGCTCCCAGACTCAGGTTTTCTTTTAATTCTACATGATTCATCAATATCCATTTTGAACTCTAAGTTCAAGAGAACTGGAAGAAGCAGCCTTGCAGGTTTGCACAGACAGCAGATAGAGCAGAACCTCTCCATTCCTGTACTGTACATCTAGGATCCCTTTTGCCCATAATTTTTGCCTTCATCTGTCACAGCATGAAATAATTCTGCCTTTTATGAGAATAATATAACAAGGAAGTCGACCACTTTTCTGAGAGTTAGGAGATTTTTTTTTTTTTTTTCTAAAACACTATGGTACTAATTTTTCTTTGCACAGGTAGGTTTTTCTAAAGGTCCATCTCCAAAGAAAAGAAGGGAAAGAAGTAGAACATTTTTCATTGGTAATTTAACTGCTTTTAGAAGCTTTTACTGAAAGGCTTATAACCTTTTTCATATATTTAGCGAAGTCAAAGGCTCCTTTTTATTATATCTCCATAGCCTTCATTTTCTCCGGAAGATGTTATCCATTACTGATACACTGTGAACATGATGGGTTTTAATTTACTCAGTGTATTCATAGTCTTGTTAAATCCACAGATATTATCCCTACTAGTAAGGAAGATTTCAAACCTCCCTTTAAGTATGAAACTGTGCAGTTAACAAATAAGGTCAGGCTGTCCCCAGCTCTTCCCAAGAAGGAGCTCTGGCTATGTCTTTAGCAGCAAGTTAAACAGTTACAGGTGGGTTTGTGGACATTGAAATGTGTTGTAGCCTGTCTAAGAAGAATCAGAGGTTTTTCCTGGGCAGACTAGGCATGTTCTGAGAGTTAGAATAGGCCCAAAGAAGGTATGCAGTAGGTATGTCAGATCTCACAACAGCATTTAAAAGGGCAGGAGGTGTTAATCCTAAGGGCATAGACCATTCTGTGTCATTTGGCCTCAGGACCAGAGAATGGTACCAGGCACTCAATTCCCTTGCCTAGATGTACTTTCAGCCCTTTTGAAGGCTGAACCTTTGTATTATTTTAGCAGATTCTGAAATTCATAGACCTACTCAAGTGAGTATTCCTTAGCAATAGCTAAATATTCTCAACTGTTAGTGTTATGTCAGGAATGCATCTGAACATCTGAGACTGTGCTTTGGGCCCACTGACACAGCCTAAGTACATATTTGAGTATCCTTTCAAGGAAAAACTTCTCAAATTACATTTCTAACTTTTTCAGTGTCAGCTATACACTTTGAAAACAGACTGCTCAGTGTCTTTTTGAGTAATCTATTAAACCTCCAAGTGCTCTTAAGTAGCATTAGCTGACAGCTCCAAATGCACTTTCTAGACCTGAACCAGATGACTTATTACAGTAGCATTTAGTTACAAAAATACTTTTCTGTGAATTAGCAAACAGTTTTGTTTGTGTAAGTAAAGTTTCCAAAGTCAACCTTCATAGCTGATCTTTGACTCCACCTATTCATAGGATGGAATAGGTGGCAATTTCACACATGATGCTTTGGGGGAGAAAAAGAAAGTCTAGTAAGTATTTTAAAGGACAAGTTGTTTCTTCAAATGCTTTTTGAAATCAATGGGTTTAATCTAATGAATGAGGACCTTGTAGGCATAAACCCCAAAATCCCATGTCTCCCTGTTCAAAGGGAGTGAATTTAAGAAAATGGGCCATGTCTTTTCCAAGGTGAGTGAAAACATTTTCTGTTATTAGTAACATCTACTAGGATCTCCTTAGACCCTCAAATTCTCAGCAGTTTGGCTTTTAAAGCTGCTCAGGCAGTGTCTCTGAAAGCTGTGACTAATATAGGATCATCCTCCCTGACTACACATCAAGTCTGATGGAATTTAATATACCCACAGGAGACACCATGTTTTTCAGGTAGGAGACATCATATTTCCATCAAAATCTTTGTGGAAAGGAGAGAAAGAATGACATCCTGCCTAGTCCTACATTAAGAAACATTAAAGAGTAATTTCTCCTTTGTCCTCAAAAGTTCTTATATCCACAGAAAACTTTCTCAGATGTCACAGAAAAGAGGTGGATCAGCAAAGCTGTGAAACAGCTACTCCTAATCTTCACGTTTTTAAGGCAGAGTCCAACACTTAGACAGATGTGTGCCTTGAGAGGGCACTTGTTTGCTTAAATGTAAAACTGCCTGGTGTAGGACATTCACATCTGAGATCATCTGACCTCCTTTCTTAGTTGTTGGTAAGACACAGATATTAAATAATACATTTTAACAAAGACCTCTTATTTCTAAATTAGAAATATGAATCACACCACATGCTTCTTTTTCTTAGTAAGTGTCAACATTCTGATCTTGAATATATATGGATAGGAGGTGCAGAAGGTGCCTACAAATAAGTGAGGTGAAAGGGAATCCCACCACACCATTTGCACAGAGATTGCAGAATCACAATTAGAACTTTTTTTTTCCCCTCTCAAAGAACTCTTGAAGCAGTGGTGATATGCAATTTCTACACAACTTGGAATATTGAGAATGCAATTGATCACGTTTTCATCATAGTTTTGGTCACAGTTCATTCTTATAAATAGTTCCAAAACAAAACAGTTTCCTGAATACTGAAAATAATGAAGTTTGGGTTCTAGTTATTTTATGTCACATGAAGTGATTTTGAAAGAACTGTACTAAAGATTTAGCATGACCTTACCCTTGAGTAGAAATTGGAGAAATTAAATTAGTTCAAGGATAGTCAAGAAATCAGGGATAAAAAAGAACAGAGAATGTTTTTCCTGACAGCAGGAAAACATCACCTGGAGCTCACACCTTTTTATATGCCTGAGGAAAGAAATCTTGACTCAGGAATGACAATTGTGATGTTTGATAAGGGACAAACTCAAAATGGAAATTTTCTTAGGGTTAAATCTTTCACTGACCACCAACTTCTTTCCCTCGAGGAATAAGTTAGATTCAAGGAATTAGTTAGATGTCTATCCAGGTACACATTTTCATTATTTTTATGAGAACTTTAGAATTTTTAGATCTTTTCTTAGTTGATAGGTTTGCTTCAAAATCACCTTCAAGTTTAAATGCTTAGGGGAATAATGTGAGATAAAGAAAATAGACAAGCAGGCCCACATAGCCCATGGCATTATCTAAGTCTTGTTCCACAGGTAAACAAGTTTCAAATTTCTAAAGAAAAAATGGGAAAAATATGTAGAATTGACTAATGTCTAGGAAAGATAAGAAAATATCTATTTTATATGTCTCAGAAATCCAAAGAAAAATAAAGTTTATACATGGGTGTGTTTTTAACATTGTAGATTAAATACTACATAAATCCATGGCTTTTCTATAAGAGCATCTCCATGGTCTGGACTTTGCTGTTGATTCCCAATGGGACAGATCAATCCAAAATCCAGGATGCAAATATTCAAGATCTTAGGAAAAGCTTCTGTCAGCTGCTATTCTCATATCAATATTTTACAGCTATGGGACATCTTTCAAGATTACATTAAAAACAGACTGCTCACTTTGTCCCATGTGTAGGGTCCATTGCACAGAAGGCCTTTGCTCTTTAGGGGCTGAACAAGCCTGAGGCATTGCAGACTATTCTTGCTAGGCTATAGCCTTTATCACTGAAAGGAAGGTTAAAGAAAAAAATTCTTTGCCTATTTTCAAAACAATCTATAGAAGGATAAATGCAGAAGTGAGTAGGTTCAATGTGTACATATTCACTGAATATGATATTGCACAGTTAGAGCCCAGCTTTTTTTTTTTTTTTTTGTCCACACTTTCTTACAGATGTGCAATGTCATATAGAGCCTTAGAATCCTGAAACCCCAGTTACGATAGTGCAAACATAGGAATGGAACACTGAACAAGTATTCTTGGAGAGGAAAAAGCATAACAAATATTTGGATAAAAGTTCATGTCCACTGAGGATATAAAAGGAACAGAATAAACTACTTCCCTTTCCTTTCAGCTGGCCAGGAGAATCTTTTCTTTAAATGTGTCATTTCTCCTATGTGGACCCTAATTCACTTTGTTTAACTTTTCTCACCTGATCATGTCCCAGTTAAGTTAAATGAAGGGAAATGTTTATGCTTCTTTAGCATTTACAGCCCTGCCTGGATTTATTACAATGATATTGTAAGTAAATAAAAGTACATTGTAATGAGATAATAATTTAAAATATAAATCTGAAAAATCAAATCAAATCTGGTGCTTTATCCCATCAAATTAATTGTCACTGAACTGCATTGGAAGGTAACTCTTTAATCACACTGATAAATGCTGCACTTCTATGCATGCTTTTGAGCACAATGCCGTGACATTCCTTCTGTCCTAGAGTTGCCAAAATGTCAGAGACAGTGCTGTGAGCACAGCTACCACTGGTACTACTGGTGAGCCTCCCCAGTATGATTCACCTTAAAGGAGTCAGACGGTAGAATTGCTGGGAACGTGTGTTTTGTAAGGTTACACTTTGTTTTGCAAACTTACCCAGATGGTCTCTGCAGACTGCAATTTGTGAGCTTAGAGCTGAATCAACAGGATGTCCAGCTCCCTCACCTCCTCCTCCTCTTGTTCTGTAGGAATAGGTGCTCATCCTACCCTAGGGACATAAGTATGGACTAAGTTCTATAGGAAAGGCAGATAAAGGAAAGAAAAACATATTTCCTCTCCCTGAAAAAATACCAAACCAAACCAACAAAAGCAAAAACCCAACCCAAAACTGTAATGCTCACACAAGCTAGAAAGTATTTGAGTGTATTTGGGCCATGTGCAGCAGCAGAAAAACTGGAAAGAAATTAAGTATTACAGCAGTCTCATTTACTCCTGTTTAAATCTCTCACGAGCGCTTTAAGGTCATTATTCTCACACTGCTTGAATTAGGCATCTGTAAAGTTTCATTAGCAGAAATATTACCTTTAATTTAGCTTGGAAGAAAGTGATTTGTTATAATGTGTGCAAAGATAACATTTTTTTAATTGCCAACTCAGTGGCAAGCATAAAAGAATCCAACTCCTGAGCTCTAAGTGTGTGTCTAGGTTCTTTCGTGGGAGGCATTAACTCCTTTTTAAGATGAACATATTTTAAATTTTGCCATTTATCTGGTACCTGAAGTCAGAGGTAGTGGTGGTCATGCACAAGTCTTCCTCTTGGCTGTCTAAAGACTCAGGGATGTTCTGGGAACCCTTTTCCTGCTACATAGATCTTCCATCCTTCAGGAGGAAAGAGAGGTGTCAAGATAAAATTTGTCTTCCAGAATCTTTTTCCATGGTGAGCCCTACTGAGCTTGATCTTGGATCAATTTTTTCTCATCCTCAGTTCTCTTGTTCTGTTTTAAAAGAGGCAGTAACTCAGTTTTCCCCCCTGCTTTTGTGACATGTATTTCTACCATAAATATGTGCCAGCGTGTATCTTCTTGGGTCACTGCAGTTTTCTTTCTGCTAAGAGGAATCCATCACTATTGCAGCAAAAGATACTAAAAAATACTTTTTTTGGGTTTCAGTTATTTTTGGTATATGACAAGCTTTCATTCTGGTTATCTCTAATGTGCAACATAGGCACAATCAGAGTCAGTGTCACAAGCTCAGAAATACCAACACAGGCTTATTTTTAAATACGTTACTTCATTAGCGATTCCCAAAGATAAATACTGCTCCACCATTCTAAAAGGCTTGGCTCAGATGAAGGCAGATGTGGACATTAAAAAGAAGCTTATGCTGTACACAGTACCAAGATTTAATTTCTGTTGACTTTTTCTTCCTCTCTTAAGAAGAAATTTGTGTTATTCTTTGCATGTTTTTCCCAAAAAGAAATGATTCAGAGCTTCCTTCTTCTACAAAACAAAAACAGACAGTGTCAACCCACAGCCCAGCATGTGATCAGCCCAACAATAATAATGTAAAATGTGCATGTGATGGAGCAAAACTGCTGATAAGAAAAATATTTTCAGTGTCTAGTTTGAAATTACAAAGTCAATCCTGTTTCCATTAAAGTCAGTATGGACACACCCATTATTAAAAAGAAGAATAAGTTGTGGTTTGATCACAATGGAAAGCCAAAAACACTAAGCTTGAAAGGCTGTTTGTCCCTGGGGGAGAAGCCACAATGGCCTTTCTGGAAGTTAACAGCTGGAAGTTGAACGTTGTTAAATTCAAATGAAGACCATTTTCCTTGCAGTGAGAACAGTTAGAAGCCAGGACAGACTTCCAGGGGAAGAATTACATTCTGTAACTTTTGAAGTTTTTAGCCTGAGCTTGGACAGTATTCTCAATCTTGGACAGTATTCTCAATGCTGCCATTCAGCCAGGATGGTTAACTTGTGACCAAATTTGTGGTTAAAGTGGTCTTAAACTTATTACATGATGCTGAGGTATTTTGTGGTTTAGAAGGAAGATGAAATAGAAGGTATGTGGACTCCTCTGGTTCAGACAAGTTGTTCCTGTCTGTGGAAAGACGGAAAGAGCCCATTCCTGCCTTCTGTTCCTCAGTTCTAGTCTCTCTTTTATGCGGGAGATAATACCAGGAGAGATAAAGATTCCTTTTGAAATTCATGCCTACGATTCAGCAAAGTGGAGATAAGGACCATCTGTATTAATTACTACGGTAACACTTGAATGAGGCTCTTTTGACCGTGTACCAGGTGTTTATGCGTGTGTCACACCACTGAGTGCAGGGTAGGCATTGTCTTTGCTGGCCCCCAGCTGCAGGCACAGCTGGCAGCCAAGGAGATTTGCTGATGTTGAGCCATTAGGGAGTTTCTCTGCGCTGGCAGCTGAGGCATCTGGCGAGCAGGGAGCCTTGCCCGGAGGGCAGCCTATGCCGTACATCTCCCACACCTCTCTCAGATCCATCGGCAGCACCATTCCCTCAAAGCGGCTGCTCTTCACCACTGCTTGTAGGACAGGCTTAAATAACCAGCTATGAAAAGCTGCCTAAGTTTCAAATCTTGAAGTTCTAATGTCAGATGGGACAAATCTTGCTGTGGGAATAATCTCTTTAAGTGCACACACCTGATTCTGCCAAATGCTGGCAGTGCCTCCAAAGTCACAATAAGAGCAAAGGAAATCCTTAGGAAATAGTTTGGGATCTAAGCCTATATTTAAACAAATTATATAAATACTCTCACTTATATAAAGACAACTATACGTGTGAGGAAGGAAGTCACATTTTTTTTCCTTGAACCAGTAGTATCCCACCCTGTGGTGGTGCGGTTTCTAGTTATAATGGTTTCTCCCATGTTCCCCCTATCCTTATTGTATGGTTTTCCCCAAACTGTCAATCCCCTAACCCCGCCTGCAGTGTGGGGTTCACCCTTTTCTCCCTCTAATGTCAATCCATAAACCACTCCCTAAGCCCACATGTCAATCCCTCCTCTGCTGTACCCTGATTGGTTTATTTGTTGAACCCTCCCCTGAGATCCAGACCCTTTATAAACCCACGTTCCCAGTTAAGAGTGTTCTGTCTGTGTCACCCCCTCCATCAATAAAGGCTGTTGGAACTGTGAGCTGGCAGACCCTTGCTTATTCTTCGCCCTCTTCGCCTGGAATAACAACAAAGCTCCTAAGCGTGGCCTGCTAGGGCCGGAGTCAGCGCTCAAGGGGTACGAAGTCCTCGTCACCCCCAACGCTGCGCCTCCTTGGCCAGGGTTCGTGAGCGCAAGGCAGGCGAGAACAGCGTTACCACCCCAAGTGTCTCATAGGAATAAAAGAAATATAATTATGTGATATACTAACACAAGCAAAATATTCCTTCTTGAGTCTATTAACAATCAGTTTAAGCCTCAAGAACAATATTGCTTTATCTTCGTTATTATCTGTAGTGTATATGAAAATACAAATAATACAATGGAAAATTAAATTACAGAGATATTTCTAAAAATATAGATTATTTCAGCAGTAGTATTTGTTTTGATTTCCTGGGGCAAACAATAAACTACTTGCCTAAATGTTTCATTTAAAAAGTAAAAATATGAAATTAATTTTGATGTTTGCATTTTATCAAATTACAATCCTCAGGTTATGTTTCCAAGTTTTACACATTAGAAAATATATCTGCTCTGAGTGTTTTTGACATAAAATAAAACACTTTTACATAGTCTCAGTAATATAATCCTAGTCATTGTCATCTCTTTATTGAATACTATCACAATTCCATTTCCTTCTTGTTCTTCTATTACTTTTTATAATACATGATTATTTTCTTTTCTAACAAAATGTAATTTGAGTTTGCAAAAGTATGTGAAGCCATTTCAGAAGTCATGCTAATACTTTCTTGCATATTTCTATATTTTGAAACAGATAATTTTGTGATGTTAAACGCATACTTTTGAACCTGCATCCTCTCAAAAGCCAGGAAGCTTTTAAATACTTGTCAGAACAGAGAAAATCTTGTTGTTTTAGTTGTAATAGCTACTTCAGACTGCAAAAGATGTATCATGAGCAACAGCTTGCTAATTGTTTCTTGGTTGTTACATGAGTTAGATTTTTCTGTAAGTTCTGCTTTAAGGTATTTTTTTGGTTTAAATATTATATATTGATAAATGATTAAATCTTAGTTTCTTGAACATTGGAAAAGCTAGTTTTTTGCTAACTTTAAATTAACCCAGAATATTAATGTTGTGTACTTGGTACTATTTCCAAAATTTTTCTAAATTAAACTAATAATTTTTTTGTTGTTGTTGATAATTCCCCTCTGGGTGAACAGCTAGAGAAAGAGCATTTTCCTAAAAAACATCAGAAGTATGTACAGCTGTGTCTTATATAGAAAGGATTTGAGCTCTTATCTTCTGCCCAGCTGAATGTTGATTCCCACTGGCTGGGAGTTTCTCAGGTGAGCTCTCATTGCAGCTTGGTTAGAATTCTTGTTTATAGAGCTGAAGATTTTTTGGACAAGACTGGCTTTCATCCCTGACAGGAATTTGAGCAAGCACCGACCTGCTCTGTAGGAAGCCAGTCAGGCTGTGGAGTCAGTATTTTCTCCTTGATGCCTGGCACAATAATGTTTGGCTGTTCTGTGCAAAAAGTAGCATGTCCAACAAAAGGAATTGAAGCTGTAGGACTGGTGAGTTTGCACGATGGAAGGATGTCACACACCCCGGCAAACGCTCTAACTGCTCATCCATGAGATAAGGGGGATAAGCAGCCTCTCTCAGAAACCCATTCCCTTTCCTTAATTGTTTTTCCCCACAAATATTTCACTGGTTGTGAATGAAGTATTCTATATGACATTAAAGAATGTGTGTTTAGTGTTTCTTTTTTGTTAAAAGAAATTTTAACACCTCTTTGTTTTTACCACGTAGAGTCTTGACCACTTATCCTCCCTATTCCTCTTTCATAGGTCTGACATACAAATTAAATAAGAAGCTTACTCTCTGAAGTTTGGTATGGGGTTTTTTTTGAAAGTTATGGGGTTTTTTCTTTGCTTCTGAAAACAACCACTGTTTAGTTTCTTCAAGCACAATTTTATTGCAAGTTGTCTGTGGGAAATGATCCACTTTGGAATAATTCACACGTGCACAGTCTCTTGGAGAATATTTTCAGGGCAGCAAGAATATAGCCTTACACAAGCAAGGGGAACATCTCTTTGATGTTAAGAAGCCCTTCAGCTAACTGGTGGATTTCATATGATAAAGACTATTCAGTTCACAGCATTCCAGAAAAAGATTATAAAACCAAAATATGGTAAGGATTCAAACAGATGGGCATAACTAAAAGGCCTAAAACTTCAGCCTAAACTCTTCTTACTAAGTTTGCTGAATATTCAGTGTGATCAAGGAGAAAATTAGTCTTCTAAAACCTCCAAAGAGCCTGTCCACAAGTTTAGCACAGCAGTGTAAGTTTGTATGTCAATGTGATGATTGTGATGTGAAACTAACAACAGTGCTCTGTAATTGACCAAATTAATTTTGTTGCTCCAGAAAACTGAAAAATACCTCTTATCTACTTGAGTAATGCACAGTTTGAGTGAGTTTGGCTCTCTTGTCCTTTGTTATGAGTTTCAGAAAAGGGATTCTGTTTGGTTATATACAAAAAAGGGAAAGAATTATAACTACTGTCCTCTGAAAGAAAACAATTTTCCAAATGCCCACTAAAGAAATGATCAAATGATCACTTGTTTTTCTCAGATGCTTTAGAAAATTGTATTTTTCAAAAACTATGCTGGAAATATGTTGCAAAAATTTCAGACTGAAAGTTCTATTCCAGATTGCACTCACACAATCTGGTTTGACCAGCCTATCTGACTTGCTCTATTATTAACAAATGCAGGCTTTGGATAGGAGCTCTCAAACCCCAATATACCCAGGAAGCACAAGGATATTAATAAAATTCTTCATGAATAATTTACATATTGGTATATAAACTGTTTAAAATCCTTACATTTAGATAATGAATGAACACCAGATTTAGTATTGAAGAGAATGTCAAAAGTGACATCAATTTCAATTGGGTTGTCCTCTGTGTTGTGAGTTAGATGTAAAGGAAAAGGAGAGGCCAGGAGAGGATGGAAATGTTGGGCTGATTAAATAGAGTTATCCTAATCTGAAAATACAAAACCTCTTTCCCATCCATCTTGTCTGCTTTTCCTTAACTACTGCAGCCAGATATAGTTATTAAACAATTTAGCATCAGCAAATAATGCATATAGTATATCAGATATCCACAGAAGTCACTGAAAGCAATTATGCTGACCTCCAAAAACATTGGAATATATCCAGAATACTTAAGGGAAAGTATTATTAAAGGCGGACATTCAGTAAATATTTGTTATCATGGTAAAGGAGGGAAAGAGCAAAGGAAAAGAAAAAAGGTGATTGTTGTACAGAGCTTGTTGCTGGTTTTCTTTTACAAATAGTTGCACACAATAGAAATACTTCATGAAGCACTAGGGTACTTCAACATCTGCTGACATTCAAATAGAGTAGAAGAGGAGAAGGCTCCTGCATGCATTATTCGTGCTGACCATTTAAAGCTTCAGACCAGAAGACATAAATATTTCAGTAAATGACAGGATCAGAGTAAAGAAAATCAACAGATCAAAGAGAGACCATATGGTCAAAGACACTCCTTTGTGTAAAGTTGTGTCATGGAGAGATATTTTAATGTGCAAGGAGGTGTTGAATGCTGTGCTTCAGGCAACAATGTGATACAGAAGCTGTTTCTATTTATATGGAACTATTTCAGTGCCTCCAGGACTGGAATAGTCATCCTGGGTTACCAAGGGCTGCTGACCCGGAAATTTATGAAAGACATTTCTGTTTGGAGAGTCCTTTGGAGAGTTTGCTCAAATTAGTTGACATCTTTCTGAAACAAGCAGCAGTTGTGTGTTCAATTTGGGAGAAAATGCCTCGTTTCAATCAATGCTTACTTTCTCATGGGAAGAAAGTGTGTGAACAGCTCAGAAAGGCAGCAGAGCCTTTGCATCTGTGTCAGGGCAAACGAAAGCTGGCAGTCAGGTGGCTCCCCTTCTCACAAAAGGAACGACTTGAGTAAGGTAATTACTGTTTAATATTTCCACCAGGATGTTTGAAGGGAGCATTTAATTATCCTGCCAACATCTATTCAAATAAACATGAGGGATTTAGAACTTTTTTTTTTTTTTTTTTTTTTGAGTTGCAGGCTTAAAAGGAATACCAAACATTCTGGGGCACTAAACCTCTTAGATCTCCTCTGCAATGTGGCGCAGTAACATGTCTCTATTGACATTTTGCCTTTTACATGAAATGATGCCTCCCCTAGAGAGCAAGCAGTGGTGTATCCTGCCTCCTCTCTCACCTTGTTAAATCCTGTCTTGAAGCATTATCAAAGAAGCAATATTTTCAGTAGAGACACTAGGACAGTAGCTGAGTGCATATATATTGGATTTTTTCAGCTAATGTACTTTTAGAGCAAAGCCATTGTTGAGAAACACTCTAAGCATTCTTCGCATGGGTCAAAAAATGCTGCTAAATGCCAGAGTGTTGAAAGTAGCCCTATGAGCACCTGTTCGAAAAAAGTTAATATTTGTCTCCTTTGCACATGTAGTCACAGACACAAACACACACATGGGCATAGAGATTGTAATTTTTTCTAGTTAACAAACCCCAAACATTTAGTGAATCTGACTGACATTGTTCTATCTGCCCACATGTAGTATTTCTTTTTTTTAAATGTTTTCGTAAAGCCTTTTTTCTGTTCCTTTAACTGTCAAATCCTCAGGGTACAGAAGGTTGCCCAACAAGGAGAGTGTTACACAACCTGATCAGTTTATCCTTCTTAAATCAGATAAAGCCTTCTGCAGAAAGTGTCTCATGAAACATCTCAACCCTAAAATGCAGACATCAGTTACAATCCAGTGAACACACATTGAGTGGACAAGCTCTGCAAGAAGAAAATGTTTAGAATAGAGTTGAGTCTGACAGACAAAAGCAAAAGAGGTCAATGCAGAAAAAGGTGCAGACTCAGACTGTGTGAGTAGGTGATGAGGAAAACTGGCTGAGAGACACTTGGAAAAGGGTATTAACTCTTTCCAAGGAGTGGGGAATAGTGATTGAGGGTATGACCTGCTGGAGACTATTTTACTTTTTACACCTGAGAACAAAAGAAATGTTTGACATATAGTTTTAACTTCTTTTCATAATTGCAACCACTGTCAAACATCTGATTTTTTTTCCAAGCTGCTCAGAACAAATAAATTTACAATTTTATTTTTGTTACACTTAAAATTATTCAGGAAGGGCAGTAATCTAAGTCTTGATAGTAAAAATCAATATACCAAAATTCAGTGTGAGCCTTTCTCAGCCCCAGACTAAGCACGAACTCATCTAGAGCCAGTCTTTTAATTTAGTACTTTATATTAAAATACTAACACCTCATAGTGCCTAAAAAAATTAATAAATTAGAAGGATTAATATGTCATTGATATTTGACATCACTTGGGCTCTGAGTTGCCAGACCTTTTTATGGAATAGAAATAATTTAAGTTAGGCACATTCAAAGGGATCTTGCCTAATAGTTAACGGAGATCTAAAGGAAAATTCCAGCTCCTCCAGAAATTAAGTGACTATGAAATTTGAGAGGACTGTTAATCTCAATGCAAGAATGGAAAAAGAGGGATAAGGAGAGCAGGACAATGAAGATCAGGAAAATGCTTGGAAATAGGACAATTCCAGCATCTTCTGCTGTTGTGTTTTCTTCTTCCTTATGTAAGGAATTAGAATACGGATCTACATCTGGTGGTGCCCGAATACACCCTCCCTGATATCAGCTCTCTGACAGTCAGGTAAGCATCAGGATTTTTTTCAAGTAATTGTGTAGCCTCAAGGTGCTTTGTGCTTATTCATTACAGTTTCATAAAAAAGAGATGCGAAAAATAAAAGACAACCAAGGGAAATGCATTAAAGGTACTGCAAGGCAATAGAGACGTCTGTAAAATTGCATGGTTTAGGCATGCCTCAAATCTGGGCACTCATTTAAATGTTCCTCTGAATTTTGTACATTTTTGCCGGGTACATGGTTTAAGATGTGGTGTTCAATGAGTTGTCTGTAGAGTTCTCTAATAAGAAAATTTATTCACACATCGTATTGGTGGGTCTTGCATGTCCCCAGAATCTATGACTTACTCAGCTCTCTAAACTTTTAAAATTAGTTTTATGCCTGTCTACCCACTTATTTCCCTATGTGGAATGAACGATACATGATTTTGTTTATTGTGGAAAGTCACTGTAGGATTTATATTAATTTCAAAAGTTTACAATTAGCAGAAACTCACTATTAGTGAAGTGGAATTTCGTGTAAGGCAAGAATTCACTTGTGCAGTGTCCTTGAAAACTCCCATTATGTATGAGTTAATAGGAACCATAACCTTGAAATCATATGCATTTTCCCATTTAAAAAGGGTATTTCTAACACCTTTTTAACTCTTTTATTACTGAGATAGCACACAATGTTGAAACTAAGTCTGTAATTTTTCTTGTTGTTTTGTTCTTTATATGTGGCATGTGGTTTGAGTTTTAAAGCTTATTTCCTTTTGGTCTAATGAGCCTCTGAAAGTGATTAAATAGAAGAAAGACGGGTTAAATCAATGACATTTTATCAGAGGAAACAGTATCAAATCTAGTGCATGAAAAGCTTTCTGTAGGTTCCCAAGATTTCTTGCAATAAATACTTTCTTACCACTGGAGTACTAATTGGAAACTTAAGTCATTAAATGTTTGTCAGACAAAGTTCAGAAAAATGCAAGCAGTAATCAGAAAAAAATTTGTATGTGCTATACTCAGTTATCTTTTTTACATCTGGCACTCCATTCTAGCTGCCTGCTCTGGTTTTTATGCTGAATTTAATGAACCTTCTTCATGCATGGGGAAATGCTACTTAAATTAAACTCTCAAGCTATAGTTTTGAAGAACCTTATGAAAGAGATGGATTTAGCTTAGTCAGGATACATTAGCATTAGATTTAGGATTAGGGCCACAGATTAAAATTATTTTACAATCAATTTGCATGTTATGGAGATGTAGAGGTAATGCTGGGTGAGCAGCAAGAGCCTGAGTAAATCTACCAGTTTTCTGTCTGTGCCCCATACATCTTGGTAGGTAAATAGTGGTTACTGGGGTTGAAAGGGAAATTACTAAAATGATGGATAACATACATTTACCACTGCTTTGTACAGAAGCCCTGATCATCACCAGAGGAACTTCACATGGCTCTGTCAGAGGGTGGCTCAATGGAAGAACTCCAGACAGGCTGCACAAGTGAAGGTCAGTGCAGTGGCATTGACCAGGATTACAGGCTGTCCTCTTAACCACTCTCTACTCTCTGGGTATTTTGAACTTATATTTCTGTCCTAGAGTTATGCCCATTGAGTGATTTTGGTGCATTTTGAAGTTTGTAGTAAAACCTATTATGCCCTAACGCACAGAGATGATAAAATAGTGAGAAATGTAGGCAGTAAGTAAACTAGATAAACAAGCATCTGACATATAAAACATTATATTCCCCACCCCCTACATCACCTTGAAGGTGAATAACTTGCAATAAAGATGTGAGCTTCCAAGACCTTTTTCACAGTAACCTCTTTGGTGTCTCTCAGTGGGATGTATATGTGAGTATCATCTCTCTGATTTGGAAACTCTGCTGAAAGGTGCACAGCTGTACTGTCCTTGAGCTGGCTCCGGTTTAGAGACTGGCAGTAATGTCCATCTCATTTACCTTTACTATCTAATAGATAGACATTGGGCTTAAGTGGTCATTTGGAAGTTTTCAGTGGAGAAAGACAGATACCTCCTGTGAAAGTTTCATCTTATTCCAAGAGGGCTGTCTAAAAGACAAGGCCTAAATTGCCCTTTACATGTCACTTTTTCTCTAATCCATGTGCAGAATACATTTCAATAATCTGTATTTTCCTTCAAATGCCAAAAATTAAGGACGATGAATCTCATCCTTGCTGACAAATTTCTCTTTATTTTTAATGCTTCAAATAATATTCTAAAGTTTTAAATTAAAATAAGAACAGATAAATATTCACTGTTTCATGTCAAGTATCATTTATACACAGTAATATAGCTTTTACAATTTTTTTCTCTTAAATGTTCCTATAATCATAAATATTTTTTGGCATAACTACAAGTTACATAAAATGAAAAGCATGGCAAGTAAATCACTAATGTAACAACCAAATAAGCCCAGACTCTTGCACAATGCCAAGTAGAGTGTTTGCCAAGGACATGGATATCAAGGTGTATTGCTTTCATGTGATTTTATCCTCATGATATATGTTTGGTCATTCATACTGGATCTGCCATGAGATGTTACTGTATACAAACACAGGAAAAATTATTTCAAATTAAAGAAACACAGGCCACTACAGAGGTGCAACACCCAGTTCCCCACCTGCAACTCAGATTTTCCTTTTTTTAATCAAATATATTCATATACTTTCTAAACTTGTGTTCTTGTTAAAAATAAACTTGAAACTTTTCTATAAAAATAAATCCCTTAGCACTAAATGTAATAAAGTAAATATTATTTCTTGATTCTTGCTTCTAATTTGCTTGGGGAGGAAAGTTTGAGGTATATTGTTGTTTCTTTAATTTAAAATCATCTGAACATGAAATAATTAATAAATCTGTTGCCATTTCCTTATGTCAAACACAAAATTAACTATGATTGTAACCAAAAACAGCACTCATCTGAATTCTCTCCTTTTCACAAAGACATGGTAGTATCCCACTCTATGGTTTATCTACAACTTGAGTAAGACACTTGTTCTTCATCAACATTTCTCTGTGAACTAAGACATGCATAAAAGTATTGACAACCATATGTCAGTAGTGAAACCTGTGTGCTGCTGTTAACAAATCTGTCCTAATGCATTAAATTGTGGCTTTCATTGTCCACACTAATTTTCAAGGTGTAATTCTTCCCCTTGCTAAATTAATTCTTTTAGCAGTTGCTCCTCTGGCTACAGAAAGAAAGAAAGAATCACCTTGAGGGGAAAATTGCCTCTAGACCAGATTAAATAAGAAAAAGAATAAGGAAAAAAAAACAACCTTAAACCAGTGATGATTTCACAAAATTATGTTAAGTGTCTGTTTGTTGGTAGTTGGATAGGGCAATGTAGTCATAGATGATATGCTTTAGATGTGTGGCAAAAACAATCATAAAAATAATTTGCAGATATATGTCAAAGAGCAAGTAAATGTCAAGTTAATTAATAGGAGACTTGAAACAAACTGACTACATCTTATTTTAAGCTTTGATTAGGCAACAATTCAGAAACAATGAAAGACATTCATTTATGTGACATGTCGGAAGTCTGGACAGCTCATAGATCTAAAATATATTTAAAATCCAGGCTAAAGGAAGGGTTAAATTATTCAGAAAATTCAATAATAGCTAGGGATTATTAGGATTCTGGCAAGGCTGAAAGCCCTGAAGATTATACAAGAAACTAAAATCCAAATTTAAAGTATTGAGCAAAAAAGAGGAAAGTTTGTAGGCACCCTATTAAAAGACTGCTGTTGAAGAAGTTTTTATACCTTCCTCTGAGGAAACAGTTTATGTCACTGTTACCTGAAGGATGAATCAGGACAACCAAGATGAACTATTGGTCTACCAGAAGTGAATGCTTCTCTGATGATCTTGCTGAGGAGGACTGTGAGGGTTTACCAGGGCTGGAGAAGCTGTAATGCATTTCTAGCCTGTTGCTGAAGCTGTGCTTCTGTGAATAGGGAGCGGCAAACCCTTTGTGGTTTGTGATGACACTCCTAGACTCAGCAACTGAGGGGGAAATGTTGGCCTGGACATGCTCAGGTCAGTCTGTGGGATAACA
>VZTR01012703.1:24259-51154 GCA_013400775.1 Chaetops frenatus
CAAAACAGCCTTGCACAATTGCTATCTCAACAGCAAAAAAGCTGTAAAATTTCGTGGCTGCATTATTTTACCTATCGAAATAAAATTCCTTCCAGATAGCTCACAGAGGTTTGTGCACCCTTCCCTCTCCCTCCCACTTGTAAGAGAAGACAAATTGCCCAAATATCTCCTGATCACATTCCACATACTTCTGTCAGCAGGAAAAGTAGGATTCAACAGAGAGCCTGGATACCCAGGGTGGTCAACCCCACCATTTCCAGGATTCAGGGATGATGGAAAAGAACTCCCTGCTTGTCCTGTGGAGTGACCTTCCATCTGAGCTGTCGGGTTATCACAGATCCATCTGTAAACAAAGGATAGCAGGTTCCCTGGGCAGTGTCAGGATCACACTCAGTGTGACACTGTGTTTGGATGTTCAAAGAATCCCCCTCTCCTTGCTTTCTTTTCCAGGTTTAATAAAGGAACTGCTAAAACCTATGTAGCCTGATAAGATGACAAGACAGTCTTTTAGTGTTATTGATTGTATACAAGAGGTGGAATGATGAATTATTTCTTATAATGCGTCCTGAGTGGGTTTCATTTTTTTTGAGAGATGTTCTTGAAATTCGTCATATGAATTCATTTCTTAAACTTCCTGCTGGAAAGAAAAGGGTCTTCATTAGGCCAAGGGGCTGGGCTAAGACAAATATCTTCTACCTGATAAGAGAAGAGGGAGAACTTGCAGAGTGCATGATCTGAGAGAACTAAAGACATATAGCATATAAAATAAATTCTGGAATGCTATGCTGAGAATGCTGTCAAAATGAATCAGGGGGACAAATTGTGTGCCCCAAAGGCACTCCATGTATAATAAACTTCAACCTTTCACCACCTTCCTTTATGTGTGGTGGCACATCTGATTGGTTGCAAATTTTTTTCCTCACTGCAGTGAAAAAAATGTGTATTACTCAACAAAAGAAGTTCCTGTAGCGGGCCACAAGTACTAGTACCAATCACATGCCATTCTCATTCTGTGATTCTGTGTGACTCTGTATGCAGTCATGTGTAATACACAGCATATTGTGTGTGCTAGCTGATGAAAGCTGCCTTTCCCATGCCTATTCCTAGGTTTGTCATATTCATGATTAGCTAAATGGCTTAGAACCCTAAAGTTCTTTATGAAGACACTGTCTTGTGTATTTATTCTGTGTGATATAAACTAAGTTTAAGCCTAGAACACAAATCTCAGGTTTTCGAACAAAACATTTGAGAATGGGATCCAAAGAAAGTGTCCCTTTTATGGTGTCATTCCCTGCTCTTCAGCTATCACCCAAAGATTGCTGCTAGTTTAGCTGTTGTAAAAAACATCAGATATCAACGGATGAGTTTGCAGAGCTACAAATAAGTCTACAGTTCGAGTTTAAATAAATGTAAGGCTCGGAACTTGGAACAGTGTTGTTGGTGTAGGTGATTTCTGTGCAGCCATTACAAAGGGATAGTTTTGTCTGCTTTCTTTTAAGGAAACTTGAGCTCTTGCCATTACTACCCCACTCATTCTGAAACCAGTTTTGAACTTTCTGGTTTGACCAAAAACCTCTGAGAATCAGATATGCTGCAAACAAAAACAATTAGATGTCTCGTCCTTGGCTGCTGCTATGATTTTGGATTTTATAGGATACTTCTTATTATTCTGTCTTCAAAATAATTTTAAAGGAGCTTTTAGCATGTTTGAAAGAGAGCAGCAGGAGAGACTGAAAAGTTATTGATAGGCCCAAAGAGCAACAAGGAATTCAGGGAACAAGGAAGGCTGCAGATGGGTCCAACTTGAGCTGTCTACAAAGCTTAAGCTCACTGAAGAGGTGTCAGAAACATATTTGAGAATACAGCTATAAAACATTTTNTTTCCTAACAAAGCAGTACAAGGAAGTCTTGGTACAAGTTTAAGACATCTATGCACAGTCAGAAAGAGGCTCTTGGTTATGTCCAAAGGTGTCTTTAGGAAATATTTTGGTGGGTTGTGCTCACTAACATATCTATCATATAATATTATTATATATTTGTAATATATAATTGTTGTTTATTCTAATTTCACTGGATGATGAACACTTTATTTAAGTATTTTTCTGTTGCTCAGATGTCCAGGACGTTATTTGGGGCCTTCAGACACTTGATCAGAGTTAACTGATGAAAGCCTAGCCCGGCTGTCTAAATCTGTCCCCTCCCTGACTTTACCACCATGGTTGAGGCTGCCAGCAATGCTTTGTCCATACTGAGAGTGCTCCGTGCTTTCTTTGTCAAACTTGTTTTTATTGACCCACCCAATGCAAGGCACCATCTCTCACTGCCAGGTCAGCCCAAGGTATTGTATACCAGGGAATATACCATGACAGAAGAAAATAAACACTGGGGGAGGAGGAAGTTCTGATAGCTTTCACAGCCCAGATGGGAGCTCAGGCTCTTTGTACTCTGAGCATGAAACACGGGCAGTATGAGCAACAGGGATGTGAACACTGAGCTCTGGGAAGAGCTGTATCCCACCCTTCCAGAAATCCTTTCTCTTCCTATATCACTCTTGAGATACAACTCAGACTAATGTAGCCATAGACACAGTCCTGTCTGGAATGAAATGGCACAACTCATTGTCAAAACATAATATGTTTGGTAATTTTTCTACTGTTTTTAGTTTTCTATGTTACTTTAACATTTTTTATCATCTTGAATTCTGTGTATTCATGTTTGTTCTCCACTTAATGAAGAAGAAAACTGTAAGACTTTTTGACTAACTGATTAAAGGTGTGAGCAGTCCTAGACCCTACAGACCTATGTCTTTCACAACATAAAACTAAAACCATAAAAAGCACAAAGTTTTCCAGGTATTGATCCTTGGTGGTATGTAAAAGGTACAACAATGCATGTCTGGAACGCTGGGCTGAAAACCACATTTGGTCACTATGAACTTCCTTTGAATGGAAAATTAAATCTCAAACGTATTTATAATCCTGCAGACATTCTTCACATTTATTTTATCTCTCAAGGGAGGAGTCCAGTAATTGCAGTGGCACCAAGCTGAGAGGTGCAATTGACACAACAGGAGGGAGGGATGATATCTGGGGGGAGCTGGAAAAGCTTGAGAATGTAAAGACATGTTGGAGGAAATTCTTTACTCAGAGGGTGGTGAGGCACTGGAACCGGCTGCCCAGAGAAGTTGTGGGTGCCACATCTCTGGAAGTGTTTGTGGTTGGATGAGGCCCTGAGACACCTGGTCAACTGGGTGGCATCCCTGTCCATGATGGGGGAGTTGGAACTAAATGATCTTTGAGATTCCTTCTAACCAAAACCACTCTATAATTCCATTATATGATTGCAGCTGTACAAATCACATTGAATAAATTATAAGAATGATCTGAAGGAACAGTTAGAATTAATAGAAATTTCAGGAAAATAAAAGAAGATATATTCTCTCCGTCATTCCCTATCACCTTCCTAGAGACTCACACAGTGAAGTGGAATCAAAAAATATCATTACTACTCTTTAAACAAGTGTTTTGATTTACCAGGGTATCTCTGTGCCAGGGGAAGTAATTATAATGCCCTGTATAAATGTATATAGATATATATAATTTTATGACTGGACTTTTCTGTCCCCTCCCATTTCTGTGTAGGATACACAAGAGAATTTCCTGTGGTTGTGTCTGAATGCTCAGTAACTCAGCCACTGGCTCAAAGTAATGAAATACATTTTTCAACAAGGGTCTTTAACATTAATATCATAGAATGCATGAGTATCACAATGAAAATATGTCAAATTTCAAACTCCTTTAAACATAAATCTTATTGGGTTTGCCCTTATTATTGGAGATCAGTTCAAACAGATTCTAGGTTTTTTCCATTTGTATATATTAAGAACAGAATATTACTGTAAAGGTAGCCTAGCTGAGTTGTGCTTACACTGGAATGAAAGCATGATAACATTTATAACAGCCACAGAACTGTATATCTCTTCTTACCTCTCAAGAAATTTAAAGTATCTTGATAAACCAGAAAAATCCCTTTAGAGTTTTGAGATGGTTTTTAATCCAAACATGTGCCAGTTTCTTTTTCACTAAATGTTTCACAACTGAGGTGAACTAGAACAGATCATTTGAAATTTACATCACTAATAAAATATTATATGGGCCAATTAGTGAGGTATAGACAAAACAATTTTTAATAACTTTTAAAAAACAATTCCACATTCATTTACCCACCAGCACTTCGGGTTCACACCAGACACTCCCTAAGTCTTCAAGCACTGCACTGAGGTGTACTTTGAATGTGGGGAACTAGTTTCATTACACACAGAGTAGCTAAAATTCCAAGTTTAATGCATGTATTTCCAAGGATTTTTTTTTTTACCTGTCTTACTTAGCATGAGTAAGGAATCAAAATATTAAACATTTATCTGTGTGATCTGACTCAAATTCATATGCAAAACGATTTTTATGATAATGCATACTTTTTTTTTCTGTGTCAAAAGCTATTTCACTTAGCTCCAAACAATATCACATTTGAGTAAAGGACTTTTGTAAATATTGTCAGATCGGCCAATGGGAATCATATTAGTGTAAAATTGGAAATCTTTCTTCATTACTGGAAAACAGCTGCCATTTTATGGGTGAATGTTAAAACTATATCCATTTATTTTTTGTTCCTGAGAGAAGAATGGTATTTTTAAGAGTAGAAAAGTTGGGGAGAGCCATGGTTTTGATAAGATCTGTACTCAGGACCTAAACTATCACAAAGTGTTTTTGGAATCAGGATAAGTGACTCATCTCCACAGCCTGGAAGTGGAGGTACTGAGTCAGCTGTTGGCTGGGAGTGCTGTTGTTGACCAGAAAGAGCCAGACAGGATTCCTCCCTTTAATGCCAAATCCAAAGCATTTAGACACAGCCAGAGCAACACCCCACAGACAATGGAACAGCTTCAGTGACAAACTGACATTTTGAGCTGTGCACGAAAAACACAGCTGACCCTGGAAGTGATGAGAGGAAGAAGAGTAGATATAGGAGTGCAAGGAAATGGAAGGAGGAGGATGTTATTGCCCTTGCTCAAAGTCTTGTAGGGGAGTCACAACTCATATGGAGGAGTAAGCCTGAGCAACAAGGGTGGCATCCTGTGCAGTGATGATACATTTGTGACTGTGTATAAATAAGACAGTACCCATATGTCCCAGAACCTCACTTTGGATACTGATCCCTGCTGTGAGCTGTGCAAGGCATGTCTTTGCCGCTCGTGACAAAGGTGCGATCAGAAACTATGCCAGTGCATGGAAACCACTGAGACATGTTTGGGCCCTGAGAGGCTTTTAAAAACCTGTCTATCAGAGAGGAATACTCACCATCACACGTATTCTGACTTTACAGGGCACAGCTGATTTCTTCTGGCTGCATTCCATAATCTTTGAACTTTCTCTCTTGTCATCCATCTTTACCACAAGTTGTTTTTTGCCACGTTCAGTGTCAAGTACTGAGCTAGTATCCAGTGCCTTCCAGCCATCAGCGAAGCTCCTAGAAGGTGTTACAATAGATACTAACACATCAAATGTGTTACTAGCTTCCCATCACATAACATTTCCCTGCTAAAAAAAAACTTTATGTTACATAATGTTTCATTGGTAATTTTTAACTAAAAATTTGGATTTCATGCTTGTGTTTGCAACTTCAGCAAGAAGCAGGTTAATTTCTTTCAGTGAAGGAAAGAAAGGCTTGGGGTATAATTAAAACAAAAAAGTTTCATTCAACTAGTCTGCTTTTATTTCCAAGGGCATTAACAACCCTTTTTCTATCTCTCACAGCAGCAGTATTACTGAAAACATTGATGAATCAACATTTGGGTGGCACATTCAGTAGCTGTTGACAGGTGATGGGAAATGCAACACACCATAATTCAACAGGTGCAGAAAAGTTATAAGACTGGAAGACAGGAAAATAATCATATTCTTAGATTACCTCTGTATCTTTCACTTCCTACCTAACTTTCCTCTTCTGTTTATAATAGTCTTTATACACAGAACGAGATAGCAGAAAGTGATTGTCTGATTTACATACTCTTCCCTTTTGTACAATTTTATGCTATCAGGGGCTTCTCAGAAATGGATATTTTGATCAATTGACCAACTCAACTTCTCTCAGGTTTCTCATCTTAGTTTGTAGAACAAAAACACGTACAATACCAAAACCTATATATTCTCCCAGTTACTCCTAAACTAATAATAAAAATATCACAAAAATGAATAGAATAAATTCACAAAAATTATCGCTTGTATTAATTTTACACAGTTTCTGATGTTATGGGGCTGGAACCTCTACTTCCAAAATCTGGTGAATGATTAAGTCATCCATGTGGAGCCACCACCTTTTGGAGATATGTCAGATGAAGCACAGCTGAAGAATACATGAAGAAATGGTAAGAAAAAGAAAATTTGAAAAAAATAAGTGTCACTCCATAGCTTCCCAAAAGGAGTGGAAAACCTGTGTGATTACACAATCAGAAAATGTCCCCATTACCTTTAAATTTGTTTTGTCAAGAAAAATATGTTTACCTTTTGTTCACAAGAATTGAATATTTTATATATAGATATATATAATCTAATATATATATATATTAGAACCAATACACCAAATAGCTGTATTCACAACTCCTAATTATTTATTCCAGGCAAAACCCAAAACAAAAAACAGCATCAGGCAAGAACAAACAATTTGCTTTGGAAACAATGACCCTGAGTTTCCTGAGCATTTTTGCATTTTTCTTTCCTGGAGATCAATCAGGTGAATGACCCAAGAAGTCAGAACATAGGCATGGCTATGTACCAAGGGCTAGAACAGCCTTGAGAGGAAACAGCATTTTCTACAGGAACAAGGTAATAGAATAACTGTGATCCATAGAATGTTGATGGTAAAATGCTCCTAGATGTCACTCAGATGTTTTGAAAATTGTGTCTTGAGTTTCTGAGTCAGTCATTGTGACCTTGTCAGTGTTTTAGAAGAAATGAAAATCTTCCCTGCACTAAGAACAGAGCAGTTTTCAACATAATGTTTCCTCTTGCCCGTTCTTCAGGCTTACACTGACTTTTAGCAGTGTGTTGGTATTTTTATTGGTGCCCTTGGGTTATATTCTTGATGACTCTTGTCAATGCATCAAAGCATTCCCATGTTTGGTTTTGCCATCTATAAAATGAGAAAAATAACAATTTTCCTCTGTAATCATTTTATCTCTAGCATGTGGGATCAAGAAACAGCTGTTTAATAGTAGCTGATTACTGTTTGTTTAAATTAATAAAACCACAAAGTGCCCAGATACCTGAAACTGAATCAGATTTTTCCTTAAGCATTAATTCTGCATACAAATTTTTGTAGCAGCTCAAGCAGCATGCAGCCATTTCTCAGGCTCAAGGCTGCCTCCCAGGATTTCTTAATCCTCATTACTAGTACAGAACTCCAGTTCAAATTGGAAAAGAGGTAAATCAGGTCAAGATTTCTCCCATTTTTACTGTGCTTTTTATTCTGAATACTCCCCAGTATCATATCTTGCAAAAAAACCAGCAGAAACTTTCTTGCACTAGAAATGGAATGTCAAAATATAATGCAAATGTGGCAAGAACAGGTCTTTGTTGGACATATTTACCCTTCCAAAACAGTAATTCTGATGTACAGTTTTGCCAGTCCCCAGTTCTGGAGTGTTTACTGACAACTTGCCCAGTTCCTGTAGCAATAGGGGTTTTATTTCAAATTTATGAGTGTGACAGATTTCCAATGTGCATAATAATGATGGCTCATGTCTTTTCCTCTCCTCCTTGCAAATTTTCTGGAGTGGGAGTGCCCTAATTGGCTTCTGCTGATTTATGTGCTACTTTGTTCTTTATCTGCTTGCACCTCACCAATAGAATAACATCTTGCTATCATTTCTAGGGTTCACAGGACCCTGTCAGCACTTAGCAGTCAAAAGGTCAACCAACTTCACAACACATGGTTAAATAGGTTGAAAAACCTTGCCTAGTATTAACCCCCAGTACCTCAAATGAAGAAAAATGGTGCTGGCATCAGCAGCAAAGCAGCATTACCAAGCAGCAGGGTATTTCTGTGCACTGGCAACGCAGTTGTTGGGACATGTCTATCATTGAGAATCCCAGTTCCAGGAGTAGACAGTGAAACCTACAGTTCCTGATTGTGACTGATTTATGTTTTGCCTTGTTCTTTATCTGTTTGGAAGTATCCAGGAGAGCCATACACATGTTGCTATCTCTCTTTCATCTTTAGAGCTGTCTGTGACCTGTTCATCTTTCCCTGGTGCTCCTTCTCTGCCCTGGAAGCCCTTTCAGTGTGTGTTTCCTACACTCATTTGCAAGTTTGAAGAACCCTGACAATACTTAGCACCTTAGCAGCAACAAACTTGCCTGAAAAAAGGTGCAAATAAATCCACCTGGATCCCACTAATGAGTACTCTTATTTTTGTGTAACAGACCTACACAGAAATGACAAATGCTTGGCTGCATTGAAGACAATAACTTCGTCAGGGATGTAGTTTTCAAGTATTTGTCACAGTCCTTTTCCAAAGTTTCATGACTTCTCCAAATAGATGAAAAAATTATTTCAAATGCAAATTATTTGTATGGGAGTGTAGATACTATCTTATACAAAACCTCATTTCCTTTCATTCAGATCACTGAAAGAATTTTGAAGTTTTTTATGTAAGTACATACCTGTAATTTTTTTCTTTTTACTCCTGTTTTTCTCATTATGTGTCTTTTAATCTGGAAAAAATTGGAAAAGATGGGACAAAGGGAAAAAAGTAGAAACAATGAAAAAAAATACTACATACTCATCTATATAATGAAGTGGGTTTAAATTTTCAGTTAGTACATTAAAAGTATTATTAGAAAATAAATCACAGAAAAAAAAGTCAGCCATTTTCAATGAAAAGTGCATTTTGATAGAAACATTTAATACAATCCAGATCAAAAACCTAGGCTTTATTCAGCTGTCTTGAGAAAACTTTAATAACCACTATTGACCAAGGGCCTTGCGTCCCACATGTAGGCATTTTTAACCAGAAGCCCAAAGAAGCGCTCTGAGGGAGGGAAAGGCAGAGTGGGCTGAACAGACACCAGCCTGGTGACAGCTGATTGACTGTCACCAGCTTTGAGCTGCTCCCTGAAATCAATAATCTTTGCTAGCTGGCAGTCTGTGAGCTCGGTGTCAGCTCTGTGTGGCTGCAGGGCTGCTGAGGGCTGTCCATGCAGGCATCCTGTGATGATATTCCAGAGGACAGGTCACTAGGCCAGGATAATCCACCATGAACAGGGAATGGTAGTTTTCATAAAGAAAAGAGAAATAAATATTTGAAGAGCTTTCCAACACTAAAATTACTTGACAAGTCAAGATTAAATGTGGCAAAGCAAGCAGCTTTATCTGCTCTTCCTGACACTGCTTAAAAATTAGAGTGAAAATCTCAGTTAAGTAACTCACAACTATAAAATCATACTTGATCCTTTAAAATGTCTTAATTTCCAGAATGAGACACTTTGTTCTGAATGACTTATTTATTCTGTGCTGCCTCATAACACACAGGACTACAATGACCTGTCTTGTAATTTCTGTTTTGATTGTGCTCCCAGTCCTTCCCCGCACTCTCCCATTTGTATGCTCACCAGTCTGTGAGCAATACTTGAATCCTAAGGCTTTGCAATATTAAGGACATGCAAAAATGTAGTGAATCTGTCTCTTTGGATTTGCATGCATGGATTGAGTGGGCCAATAAGCCAATAAGTCATTCTTTAAAACTCCCACAGTGTGGGAAATTCATTGGTGACAAACGTCAGCATGATATTTGAGACACATGCAGACTCTGTTATGAACCTCCCATTCCTCTAAGGACTGTTTGAGACTTCTTAGCATTGCTAATGCTCTGTAGCCTTCACTCTCTGCCCAGTCCTTCCCTCTGTGAATATCTATTGCTGCTGCCTTTTCTTACATAAAATTAAATACAGCCACTACAAAATAAAAGCATTGCCAGTCAACCTGGCACAGCACAGTTTATCTGTAAGACACAGCAGCAGGTATTAGAATAATTTAGTCTGTGATGTCCTTCACCTTTCAGTGCATTTGTACACTTCTACTTGCATGACATTTTCCATGAACCAACTGGGTTATTTTGCCAGTGGGACTAGGGAATAGCTATGTACATAGAAGGAATTCTGGGCACCTACTTCAGCTACTTCAGATGGAGTAAATCCATTGGTTTGACACTGCTATAAATGGTCTTGATTTCAGCAGCAAATGCTAAGCAGCTACTCAAGCAGTGTCATAAGTATTTTATATAGTCATAGACAATATTTGAATTATCTGTGTTCACTCATCCTTCCCATCTGAATGAGCAGTCGAGGCTTAAATTTTAACATTCATTAGCTGTCCTAGACCTACAAATCTTGTCCTTATTGAAACTTGTGTTTATATTTTATTTTCTAATAGGTCAAGTTTCAGCTGGGAAATTTTGCTCACATAACTGTGAATGTTGTCATGACTTGTTGCTGTCAATAGCCATATACAATGATAAAACCCAAACAATGACAGGACCAAAAGCAGGTATGAAGTGTATTATATTGGAAATTCTGAGAACAGGTAAAATCTGTTCAGTGTGGTAGGTCAGTACTACACTGATGGTAAATATATGGATTCTTCATTAAATAAAACTAAGACATTATTAGTATCTCTTAGAACTACATTTAAATTACATTTAAAATACAATCTTAGAGCAGGAAATCTATGTTTAATATTAATATTGTTCATTAATGGATTAATGAACAATTAGCGCTTGTTGCAGTGATGTGCTTATATATAAAGCTTTACTTTGCAGTGAAATCATAAAAAGCCACTTGATATTCTAGTAAAACCACTTTCTGCAGCCTAAATCTACTAACCAAGGATCAAAGCCATGCCACATGCTTTGTATAGCATGTAGGATGAAGATTCAGTACTTACACTGATATCTTGCAATCAATGTGTATAGCAGATTTGTTTGCATAACAGAATCATTAAACAATTCTCAACTTTGAGTGAATTTACATGAATCAATCTGTTCATAAACAAGCTCATAGCCTTTAGATAATTTTTTTGTTCTCAGACTGACCTCCTCCCTCTGCACTGTTTGTGCAGCTATGCCATTATACAACTATATCATTAATTGGTGGCCAAGCACACATATGGTGTACTTGGGTATTTGCTTCATTCTCTGAAAAAGTGAGGAAATTTTTGCTTGAATATTGCCAAAGATAATAAGTAAAAACTAATATAAGGATTTTCTAAAAAGTGGGAGGCAGAATCATTAGACCCAACATTCTGTATCTAGACAGGACAGTAATGCTCAGTAAAAAAGCCCCTCAGTTGCCTTTTGAACTACAATCCCTAACCCCTCAGAGGGCCTGAAATTGAGAATTACCCAAGATATGAAATTATATATGATTCAGGGTCCCATGCAATGCAGCTTAGAGGGCAATTAAATTTGTATTTATAAGGTTATATTTGCCACAGGCATTTTTTGTTATCTATTTCTACCAAGGGAGAAGTGGCAAATGACTATTTAAAAAGGCACTAGAATTAAATTACATTAATCATTAAAAAGCAGACAACTATGATTCCTGAAACAAGTCTGTCCATTTCTGGATGTTTCATCTGTATTCCTTGCTACAAAACCACAAGACAGCTCCTACTTACTACCAATACTTATAAAGAAATACTTCTTGGACGTTGTGGCTTAGTCTAGTTTTATGATTTTCAGCATCCTAGGGCTAGTGGTGGCCCCATGCTTTTTTTTCATTGTTCTGCAATTTTAAGCTGCAGATTACTTTTGGCCAAATGCACAGGTGCACCTTTCTCATAGATATAGATGCCCAGACCAGAAAAAGACCTTAAACTAGCCTGAGTTTTCCAGGCCTGCATATGACAGTTAATACTTTTTCAAAAAACTGTTGATGACTTCCTAAGTTTTCAGAAAAGAGGGAGATGTTGACACAAATGTACACATCACCTTAATCTGCAGAACTTGCATTGTGGAGCTATTATTCCTGTTTCTTATTGAGAACAGATAAATGTCCTATAGGGACATTGGTTGCAATATTATTTAGGTAGTTTCCTAGTGGGCAATATATATCCCTGATAGTTCAAGGTTGCTTAAAAAGAGTTAGGACAAGGTCCATTATACAGATGAAAGCAATCATGATTAAGAAATTTATGAAGATGACGTCTGAGTAAATTTGTGGGAAATGCTGTATAGCTGCATTGGATGAAACAGTAGGAGCAATGCAATGTTAGAGAGTGCTGGGTCCCATGATATGGAAATTATGTTGTGCAGCCTAATAAAGAGCTTATTTTGCAGATTAACAGCAATACTGACAGAGGAAATTAAAGTTAGACAAGTACATCAAGACTTGGTGATCAACAAGGAGTGCAACCAAAACTCTGATGGCATCACAACGAAGTTGGACCTTAAGTCAGGTACAGCAAACTCAATAACTGTGAGATTTTAACTAGAAGGTCAGTTTCTAAGTATGCTTGAAAGACAAGCATACTCAGAAATTGACCTTCTAGTTAAAATTATCTCCCTTTTTTCTACTTGAATTCCTTTTACTTGTAGAAGAATTCAATAAATAATGAAAATCTAATTTCTTTTTAAAGATTTTTAATTGTCTTAGAACTTAGTTTTCAGGCAGAAGCATGTATTCTCCATTACTAAGAAAATCCTTTAAATTTTTTGCTACCTGAAGGACTGCAGATGATAAAATGACCTTTCCAGAAATGAAAGCCTGCTTGGTGGTTTAGCAGAACAGAAATATTCTACTGTGCTCATGGAAGAAAAGTAGTCCAAACAAGGCAAAAATCACAACTGATATTTCATTAAGGAAAGAAAATGAAAATTAAATATTTCACTTTTATTTATTCAATTATAGAAAGCTATGAAAACTCTTGATAAATTAATTTTTCACAGAAGTATAATACCAGCTTTAATCAGGATGTCTTAACTTCCAAGAAAAAGTCCCCCTGGGTCCAGCACACCAATTATGCAGCAGGTTTGACACTGATATTTTAAAAGCCCGTTTATTTCAAAATCAAAAGAAGTGCCCAGCTCAAAATTTTTATGTGAATAAAAAATCCTAGAATATTATTGAGGCTGTGAAAACTTCTGTTGCCATGCAGAACAGCAGTGGTACCTGTGGTTTGGTGCACAGCACCCACTCCAGCCATGAACAGCTTCATCTGGTACAAAGCCCTTGTCAGCCCACTGACGTCAGATCAGGAGTTTTGTGGTTCATTTTGCCAAAAGAAATGTCAGCTGTTTGCTGAAGCAAGGGAGTTGATAACATTTATTTTGGTGGCATTAACACTGAGGCTGTAAGTGAGCAGAGCTTCAGCGTCGTGCGTTTTTGCAAAACATGGCTTTGATCCACAATAGGACAATCAAGACTGAACTGGAGTATGATTTGACATGTACACAAGGACAAAACAGATGCCTAACAGCTTACATATGGTGCAGAATTCTTTCAAGAAAATCAGAGTGTGGATGTTGTTTGCAACTTTTCAGATTTAGAAAGAGAGTGTTTTAAATCAATTAGGGAAAAAAATAACACTTTCAGAATATTTTGTGACTGAGATTTAATTTTCCACTTCAAAAAGAAGACAAATGAAATTGTCATTTGTTCATTTGATAGTTTTATCACTCATGCTTTGAAAAGCAGGGAACTAAAACTGATAAATTCTATAGTTTATTCTTATATTTTCTCCCCTATAATAAAAGGTCAACTGCCACATCTGAAAATGGAACATTTCAGTAATAAATTTATTTTTAGAAAATCTCACAGCATTAAGTTCTCCCATCTCTATTTGATAGCTGGAGAACACTGCATAATGTAAGTTTAAGAGCTCACTTTCAGCCCCATAATGCTGCCCACAAATGGAGCAGGAACTGAACATAAATTTCTCTTGTCGCAGTTCTGTTCATGCCACAAGACCAAAGCCTCCCAAGTCCTTAGCCTTCATGTTCCTTATTCTTCAACATTTTACTGACTTGCCAAGATGCCTGCTGAGCTCCACTGTCTAATTCTACACGGTGTCTATCAGGGACACATCCTGATCTCAGATTTGTTGCAGCTCCTCTCCTGAGGGGTAACTGCTGTGGTCTCCCAGAAACAGGACCATCTCCCACACCTACACAGGCCATCCTGCACCTATGCCTTTTGCATGAGCCAAGAGTAACTTTTTTCAAGGTCCAGCCTTGGCCACAGGTATCATTTGAGTCCCATGCAGCACCAATTTCCTACAGAAACAGATACTTCATTTTGTGGTTTTGGTTTTTTGGGAGATATTAATCTCAAAGCTGTGTACAAACTAGAGGCAGTAAGGTGATTGGCCATGTTGCCTTCTGAAAACCACAGAGTAAAGACCCTCAGATAGAGGAGAATTCATGTGAGACTAAAATAGATTTGTAACACAGGCACATATTAAGATTGAATGCTGGAGAAGAAGAAATCAGAAATTATAACAGTAGATGAATAATGGCTTTACTAACAGAAAACAGGCTTGTTAGGCCTGATTTCAGTTTGGCATTATTGAGCCACTGTTACTAGGAATAATCCCTTTTCCTAAACAATCTTTACACTACAGCAACTAACAAATCACTTACTCGCCAATACTGAAAGCACTGTTTCCTTAGAAGTAATGTGATTTGCATACACACATCTTACACACGCTTTTGTTTGTTTAACTAAAAATCTGTGGCCTGAGGATTCTCAACATATGATTTACCTCTTCACTGATCATTGATTTATTACAATGTAGAGATGTTCAAAGTGCCATTAATGCAGAACAATCCTGGCAAAGCTCCTTCTGGATATGTCAGGGTAACCAAGATTATATCTATTATTACAGCCATGTGAGCATGGCCCACATCACACTGATGTACCTCCCAGCAAACTGCAGGGAAAAGTTAATCTATGACATATTTAGAAAATCACTTCAATTCTTGAATGTCAGAAGATGTTTGCTGGCTTACATATGGGATTTGGGTCTTTATTTCTAAGATAGAAGATTTTTCATAAACATATCTTCATAATCTTAATATGCTATTCTATAGTTCTATATGTGACACTATGAATGAGATGGAGACAGGATCTGGGTAGGCAAGGCATCTTTAGTTTAGATGCATATCCTAGTGAAAATCAGTGAATCATTTTTTAAGTAACAGCTATTGATACTATGCATTATTTATTACTGACCTCTTTGAAATCATCTCTCCAGAGTTTTATGCCATGTTAAATATTTCTCCCTTTTTGAGAATCATCTAATAAGACATTAAAGATATCTGGCTGGAAGCAAGGGCAAGGAACAGAGAACAGAACATATTTTATATGTTTTATGCAAAGACCGAGGCTCATTTTCTTTTCAGTGCTTATCAGAAGCACAAAGCACATCTAGTTTTCCTGCATTTGATCATAATTTAGCCCTTACAGACTATTTGCCTTATAAATTCACTCTACAAATGCTTGTGGGAAAAGTCCTTATTCTTTCCATCTGTAGGCAAATTTTCTGCCATTTATATTAAGTTATTCAACTCAGGAAATTCTCATTTTGTACTACACCATCCATGTGAATGAATGCAAGCCAATGTAGAGTAAGGGAACATAGAAAGAACACCTTCGATTTCAATGGAGAAAAATCCTCAGATAACTTTCCATAGTACACTGATGTATTTACCTGTTGTCTTTCTAGTTCATTTTTACTGACAATTGCTCAGCTATCAAGTTGCACCACTGCATCTGTTCACTTGCATTTGATTTTAAAAAAATGTTCTTTATTTCCCTAAATGCTTTAATTTGAAATCTCTTGTTTAAATTAATAGACTTTAAGATCGGCAATCACTGGAACCTTTATTAATAAGGTGTTCTTGTCAGGTGAGAAATTTAACACATTTCTTAGTAAATATCTTAATCATTATTTGTTCTCATGGTTTAAAAGGCTTGTTGCTTGTCTTGTCAGCTTTTTTTAGATTTCCCTAGTCCTGTATAGTGTTCTTGTCACCACTGCCTTTAGCTGCCATTTCCCTCTCTTTCTGTCTTATAACACAGGTAACAATTGAATTAATCTGTTAGGGGTATGTCACAAGGTGTGACCTACCAGCTGTGGGGTTCTTCTGTGTATTCATGTATTTGTGGACATAAATACACACATGTATGCAGGGAAATCTGCACATGTACATTCCAAGTGTCCCTGAAGGGAAGTGACCAACCTTATGCCAACGCCAGCAGATCCAGGAGCTAGAGACAGAAGGCCAAAGCATTGCTTCCGGGACTGAAAATTGACTAGGTGGGGATATGATTAAAACAAGTACCTCAATGACTGCAAATTGTATGACTACATGAATTATCATATTTTTTCATTATATAGATATGGAATATGGTATATTCACAGAAGTCTCCTGGTAGTTTTGGTGCTGACACTTAATCTATTAGTGTTGGTTCCACACTGTTAAAGCTTTAGTCTAGTTTTGTTGTTCTGGAGAGGCCATGAAGAAAGCTCAATAATGCAGAAAATGTAGAACATATTGTCCTAAAATCTCCCTCATTATTAAACTACAGAGAGAAATATAGGAAATCAGAGGCTGAAAACACAGCTGAAAGAACTGAGAGTTGAATTCAACCACCAGTGAATTGCACTCCCACACACGTACAGCCCCAGACAATAGGCTGATTCAAGACAATGAATGCAGAAGAAAAGTCACTATTCTCCCTTTTCTCTTTGCAATGCTAATTCTTTTCCTCAAATTGAATGCCTGAAAAACAGATCCAGTGTTGAAATCCTTTCTTTCATAGTTGATAACATGAAATATGCTATGATATCACTTTAATTCCATCTTGACTCTGAACAGAAACTTTTTCCTAAGAAACATGTACATGTTGAATTGCTGTCCTGAAAGTATCACCATATCAAGACAAAACCTGCTGAGAGATAAGAAATACAACTTCCTGATGATACCACTATCTTATAATAACTAATATGTGAAAGATCTGTTTACAAAGAAGGAGTGTGATGAAACACTAACATTTTTACATAAAAGGTACATCAAGCCTTTTTATACACAAGATAAAGGAGTCAGCTGTTAGTCTATTATTTTTTAAAATGTACATTCATAACAATTGAGGGCAGACAGTGCTACTCTGGCAGTACAAACAGCATTCAGGTTGGCCACGCTGTCTGATCTTTACCCTGCATCCATCAGTGCATGGTGTGCTATGTAATACACAATTTAAGCCACAGGTATTTCTCAGACTGCTGCCTTTAGATTTTTTCCTTGTTTCCGACTGGCTGGGATCAAATTTTGATTCCTTCAGCCACCTGGGAGTGTGGCCAATCTAACCATTGAAGCTCCTTCTGGAGGCAGCCAGGGGAGATGAGCACCTCTGGATGATGGCTCATCTCAGATCACCACATTAAGTGTGTAAAATATGTTGAAGAGTTTGCCTTTGGAGATGTTTATCTCTTCCCACTGACTAGAGAAGCAGCTTTGCTTGACAAAGCAGCCCTTTTATCTGACAGAAGTTAGATGAAAGGAATCTCAGGCATATGGGCCTAATTGGCCTCTCCCTGTTTATTATAAAGTGTCACAGTGGCCAGGTCTCAGCCAGTGTTCCTTGTGTGAAGCTCACCACAAGCATAGAGGTCCCTGTCCTGGGAGCTTGCATTAGGAGATCCCATCATGTGTGTGCAGTTCTGGGATGCAGAGAGTGATGTAAGCCTGGCTTGCCAGAATCTTCCTAGCTCTCCCCTTGGGAGGGAAGCTTAATTTAATATCATTTTACTTGGCTTCCTGACATAAAAGGGGATTCAAGGAAAAGAGCAACACCTCTCAAGTAATTAAGCAAGGATTGCCTCCAATCTGATGAAGTGACAACCCATTCTTCTCTTCAGTTTCTCAGTTTAAGCATAAAGCATGGGTACAATCTAGCAGCAGGAAGGCAAACAGCTGTAAATTAGAGAAGTGAAGGATAAATATATAAAAATTCATGTGTCTTTCTCATGTTTACATGTGTATTTTCTTACTGTTATTATTTTTGAGATTACTAATGGGAACAAATTCAGTAACTGCTCAAATTAATAATGCAAGGATAAAATTTTACTCCAGAAAGTGAAGAATGATACAGTTTTCATGGAAAGTAATTATTGAGAGAATAATAATAAAAGCAGAAAATCATCTATAAATTGATGCATTGTGTTTGCCCCTCCCCCTACTCAAAGAACAAATCCACCATATGGTCTTTTTATAAATATTTCGGAAGTAAAGTGACTTCTGGAAAGGATTTTAGTCTGAGATATGCACAGTTATCAGCATTTTAGAAAATCCAATTTGAAACATCTGCTAACTCTTGAAAGAGTTGTGTTGAAACAAAAAACAGTCCATATTTAGGAGGGTTTTATGCTCAGAGTTTTATATTCTCCCCTCTTTTCTGCAAGGATAGCAGGAAGAGGAGAGAGCTGCACCAGCATTTTGCTTCCACCTTTTCCAGGTCCAAGATTTAAAGCTTTATGGTGAAGAAAATCAAGGTGACAGATGCAAAGAGACAGTAAATTACTGACACACTCTTCTTCAGTCATGCTTTGAAGTGCTAAAGAATTCAGACCAAATCTCAGGGACGAAAGCTTTGTGAGAGGCAAGTTGCAATTTGCTAGGCCAGTGGAATGTAACAGATATATTTTAAAAGAATGTATTTTTTCAAATCTTGAGATTTGGGACAAGGAAAAAATTTTGAAAACAGTAAATGTTTTTGGCCTCTGCATTGTTTATGTTTTTGGTTTTACTGTTGTTATCAGTATGCAGTTGCAATCCCTACAACTTGCACTTCTTCTAACCTTCCAGACAGACTATAAATATTTAACAGTCCTTGCAAGTTGATTTACATAATACTTACTGGGTAAATAATACCTCACTTTTGAAAAATGTATGCAAGTATATAGTGCAGTGTAAATAATTAATCAAATATAATAACAGCAAAATAATAATAAGGAGAAAATACTAGTTTTCAGAAGACATACTGTCATCTTTAGATAGATTTTTTGAAACACTTGTCTTTTACTTTCTATCATTATTTCTTTCTCTCTTCCTTTCTGCATTCTTCCTCTAATGAATTTGTGATTGTTATCATCATAGCATCATATTCAACCAGAATTATTTTTTTCTGAATTTTTTTCCACACAATAAGTAAAAAGCAGATTCATTCAGAATATTTGCTGATGTTTCATGTGTCAATCTGAGTGATTAATTCTAATATGAACTCAAATCTTGCAATAGGATCACAAATGGAAGAAACTTCTTTCCTTTTCAAAATGGCACCAAAGTCAGTGTAGATTGTTGCCAGTCCATGGATCTGTACAATTTGACCCAGGTTGTGAAGCCACCAGCAAATTCACCAGAGGGGAATTGTGCTGAATCTGCCATAGACTCACAAAATTTCCAGGCAGAAAATTTTCAGTGGAGTGGTGTTGGAAAGCAAATATCTTAGTTACCAGTGTTCTACCAGTAAATTAAATGATGGCAGGTAACATTCCCATGCACTAACAATCAGTCATCCATTCTAGTAAATTGATAGAACAATCATTATTTTGCCCCAGGACAAATAGAAACAGTTCAAAAGTCTCCTGAGCATTAGTAAGGATATAGTATAGGTAAACATCTACCAGAAATGTATGGAGTTATTTCCAGTACTTCTGAGGCAGACCAGAAATCTCACTATCATATTTTCAAGCCTCCTTGAAAATATTAGAGAGTTTATTTGTTGAGGAAGTTGTGGTTTGTTTTCTTTTGTTGGTGTTTTTTTGTTTATTTCCTATTTGGGGGGGTTTTTTTGGGTTTTGGTTTGGGTTTTTTTCTTTTTTCCTTTTTTTTTTTTTTTTAAAGAATAATTTGGTGCAATAACATGCCTCCTGGAACTATGACATAGACATAGATTTATAAAATCTATAAATTTCAACCTCATCTTTTTGGCTTCCTGGTCTTTTGTTCTCAAAATCTCTAGATACAGCCATTCCTAAATTTTGTACTTAAAATTTCTCTCCATAACAAGTCTTTCTATTTGCATCTGAACTTACATTAAAAAGACCACACTCATTATCTGTAACATCAGCAGAATGGAATAAGAAAATATGTTTACAGTCAACAATTAAAAGGGAAGGTTTCAAATCTCATTGCACTATGATGTCTTATGGCAATACCTGCATTCCACTAGCATGGGCTAAAAACCAAGCCTAAATTATTTCAGTGTATGGTTAGCAAATCTGAACTATTCTGCTTAGAAGAAGGAAATCATATGGATGCAATCATAATCTGAAGTCAGGGTATTCATATCTGGGTTTGTATCAAAAACCTTTTCCTTATTTTTCATAGTATTTTTCACCTCATTGTTGCTATATAAAAGATCTAAACAAACAATAAAGAAACCAAGCAATAGTTGTAACTATGTACATATTACTCTACTATGAACAAGGTGATGACAGTTGAAATAATGCTTTCCCATAGCTTTGTTTTTCATTTTTAGTAACATGGCACTTGTACTCTTCATAGAAATATGGCACAGACAGCTATTGTCAGGGGGGCCTCCTTTCTAACCAGTGTTTTAAAGTGTACATATTAGGGGTTTTTCTGTTTCAATGAAATGTTTTCCCAAATGCTACCTTATATGTTATGTTTTAGTTACGCTTTTGTAAAGCATTTAGTTGCAAATGACTACAGAGAAAGTGGAACATTCCTGTAATGCTGAAAACCTCAGCATAGACACACCATTTAGTCTTTGAAGACCTGAGATTCAAAATGTGCTGGTTTTGAAATAGTGATATTTCAGAGATAAGAGCTTCAGGCCTACAGACACATTAACTTCGTGGTGTCTTCACATCTGCAATGTTCTGACATGTCAGAGAAGCCTTATCAAATAAGAGATACTCGATGCAGCCTGAACTGAGGTGTCTGAGCAGTACAAGCTTTGTATCAGTGCTTCCTGGGTGAAATACTAACTCTTCTGAACTCAGCTTTTAGTCAAGAAATTTGTCCTTGTTTTCAACAGAGTCTGAGCTTGAGTCAGGCATTTTTACTCCCTGTTGAAAAAAAAAAGGGGAATGAAATGTTGATGAGGGAGAGGAAATTAGCTTGCTTAGCAAGGCATGAGGTACTCCCTCCCCACACAGGAGGTTACTGCAGGGTAGTGAGCTAGGTCTGTGTGGAAGGTTCCAGTGTGGTTTTGTAAGAGCTCCCATAAGGATGGTAATGTAACCCTGCACTGAATTGCACCATGCCTCAGATGAGCTGTGCTGCAGCTCCCATTGGGAAGGACCTCAATTACAAGGTCATGCTGCAAAGCTGAGCCACCAAAAATGACACCAAATTCTGTGGCTCACTGCCAGTCTTTAGAAACCAGAAAGGAAGCAAACTTGTCTGATGTTAGAGAGATCATGATCCTGACCAATATCTGAATAAATCTATAACACATATAATGAAAGCATGAATTTATAGTGCTGTTTTAATTCAGCTAGCATATTTCACTTGAGTACCAGAGTTTTAAAATTTAGAATGAGGAAAGCAAAGACAATTCAAGAAAATAGACATAGAAATTTAGCCCTGGTAAATAAACAAATTACTGGGCTTTTAGTTACTAATGAGTTTAACTGCACTTCTCTAGTTCATTTGGCTGGATCAGCTCTGGAGGATTGCCAGACAAAGACAGAGAGAGGAAAATGCTATTTCACAGAGTGCCTTGTGATGTACCTAATAAATCCAGTACTGCAGCTTGACTGTTCACTGATGACAACAGACCGTGCCTTGGATGCCATGACCCCTGATGGGCTAAGGGCCATGACTCTCTAAGGGTTAATCTTTTCCACCTGTTGCTGGCCACAGAGCAAGCTCTCCTGGCAGGTCTCCCACCAGGACAATGTGGCCCCTGACCTTTGTGGGAGTGGGATGCTGCAGTAAAGGCTCTCCCTAACAAGCACTGCAGTCTGGCACACTCACCCCAGCTCCCCGGCGGCTGGCTCCAGTGGTAAGACAAGCTGTGAACCAGCAATCTGTGAACTGAAAGGCAGGAGTAAAGGTGGGGCACAACCCCCAAAATATCTCAGTCAGTTCCCTGTGAGGGTTACCATGAGCTGCATATACTGTGTTGCTGGTTTAGGCTTTTCCTTATGAAAGTCTTGGAATCAACTCAATCTGTAACAGCAAAAATAATAACATGACAAGTCAAGAATATTGAAATTGAGATGGATTTTCAGTCAAAAGCAAGCTTTGGATGTCAAAGCTGTTGCTCTCCTGAGTCAATACAACTGTTCTGATCTATTAAGTGCAAGCACACCTAAAAAGCAAAGGCATAAGACCATTCTCACAATGTAGCCACTATAAAATAGGGAATATATTCTGAAGATTCAAGGCATATTTATGAAGCCTAAATTCTTTTTCTTCCCTTGTGATTAATTTGAATCTGAATTGTACCCACCTGGGAAGGAAGTTCCTCAAACACCATAAATATTTTACTTAAAGAGTAACTGATGCAAGAGAATCTCTGACATCTGCTAAGTTTTTCTGCTCATGCCCTTTGCTGCTTTTCTACTCCACCACTTTGCCTATTTTCTTCTTCCTCTGAAGATATTTTTGTCAAGTTTTCCTGTTGACCACAAGCAAGATCAGCAGAAAAACTTCTGTAAAAGTCTTTTCATCAAACTGCCTACCTAGAGAAAGTTTGTACCTGTATTTACAGCACAAGCCCTAGACTTCTGAAGCCTTCCAGGCACTGCAGCTTGCAAGTGACCTTGACCAAAACACTCCAGCTACAGCCTTAGAAGTACTTTAGTGTTCTAATGCCTCCTCTATGTTGCTGTGTGACAGAAGTCTCAGTTCTGAGGCAGAATTATGTATATGAATTGTGATAACAATGTCAAGACAGTTGGGGAATTTCAATCTTGAATTGGGAAGTCATGAAATGCAAAGGGAAGGGTGTGTAAAATAACCTGTCTGATCAGATACAGGCCACTCTCTCTGTGGTGAGGGGGGTTTAAGTGTTAGAATTTTGCCCATGAATTAAGCCTTCAAAGGCTTCTTGATTCCAACATGTAGGAAACAACAGTGCTATCACAGAAAATGACATATCCCCAACACACTGGGTCCAAGCTCACAATATTTCAATCAGGTCATGCAGCATTAAGAAACACATAATTGAAGATTAACACTCTCTCTACAGATCTTTGAACATTTCCTGTAGTAGGGGCCTGAATGTCCATCTGCTGATGAGCCATCATACAGGTGAGCCTTGTATGGTGGTACTGCAACCCAGCTCACTTCCTCTGCAGCCTAAATGTAAGACACTTCACTGAATGTTGCAGCTCAGTCTATACTACCTTTCTCACAGATGCAAAAAAGGCTGAGAGAATAATTCCTAACCCACACACTTGTTCATCTGCCCTGTCCTTCCCTCCCTCAGTACTTGTCTATGTGCATAAATGCTAAATCCTCAAATTACTTAGGAAATCCCATCACCAAAGGAACTTAGAAAAGAATATGTGGGTACAGGACAATGAACCATTGGAGTTTTATCATTTACTGCCCACCTGCTGCCCTTATGCCATTCTCTGCTTCCTTGCATGCACAGGAATGCTCTGATTCTGGCAGCCTGGCTGCTCGTGCAGGCAGCACAGGTGTCCACCAGAGAAGTTCTACCTGGGAACAGGATGGAAGCAAGATCAGGATCAGACATAGAAAGAACATAGGCATTGGCATTCAAGTGCAGAAATTTGTTATTCAATTAATATGTTAATATGACAAATTCTGCTTTTCAAAGTATGCTTTAGTCTTAACAGTGTTTTTTGCTTCATGTTCTTCATCCAGGCTTTCAAAGAGAGAATTAGATTTATTTCCTTTTGCATCTTGTGGGGTCTTACTATATGAGGATGATTCAAATTCCAAAACTGACCAATCAGTAATGACACATTAGGAAAACATTCTTCTTGGAGAGTATTAATTGCCATTTATTTTAGCAAAGCAAATAACCTCCTACGAAAAATCCACTACACATTCCTTTAGAAGCTTTCAAATATTTCCTACCTCAGACAGCATTTTCTTTACATCTGTTTAGGGTCCCATAAAACCTGCTTGTGTACATATTTGTACAGAAATCAAGTGACCATCCTTTCCATATGTCTGGTGATCCAAGAAACAGAGAAAGCTTTATTTCTGGTTAGCTCTGTCAGGTTGGGCTTTTCTTCTTTATGTTGGTAATCAATTGTGTCGATGTCTCTGTAAGGAGAGGTGGTGTTAAATAAGAGACTGGTCAGCTATAAATTACCTGGAGCCCTACAGGACTTTCTGAAAGGCACATGAAGAAGTAATTTGGCTTCATGTTGTCCTGTGTGACTTCTGGGCATTCATCACTAATGGACCATGCAAGAGGGTTAAAGCTGTGATTGGCTGAAACCCACCTCAGAATGAACATTGGAGAACTAGAGAGAGGGGAGGGCAGAACAATGTGGAGAAGATTTGTTTCAGTTCTGTTAAAGCCTGATTATCCTGCAGGGTACCTCTTCTGCAGAGAGAGGAGAAGAGCAGAATAGCAAAGTTCACTGGTGGGTAAAAGGAGAAGAAGGTTAGGCTTTTCAACGATTAGTGTTTTCTGTTAGATTATAATCATCACAGCACAAGCCACAACATTTAAGTAAAGAAAAGGTAGAGAAAGTTACTTTCTCTGTAGAGGACAAATAATGTCTTACTCACACTTTAAATCCACAAACATTTTCAACCCTTGACATTCTGATTCACGTATTTAGTCATGATTGCAAACCAACACTGGCGCTTCCTCACTCGTGTTGCAATCATTTTAACAAAAAGCTAACTGCACTGATGGATCCAGTTGCAGAGATGTACAAGATGGCTCTAATTCATGTTGGGAAGGCAAGTATCAGGTGTAGTCACCAGCTCTAAACTAAAAGCAGAGTAGTTATTTGCTTGCAACAGCTCCTAGCCTTATTTGTCTTTGAAAATAAACAAAGATTTACTGCTTCCACATGTGAGATGTTTCACTGGAGAAGAGATGGCTCTATGCTTTATGACCTATACATCACAATTTGGGAGTTGGCTGCATGGAGACTTTTCTGATAATCTCTCAACCTATAGTCTGTTTATATCCACCGAAAGTTCTGAAGTGTCTGCCCACAAAGATTTGAACCATGATGGTGATTAGAGCAATTCTAAAACAAGATTCTTTGACAGAGTTTAAACCCCATCGTAGCATATGGTGACAAACAACTTCCAACATGCTACACACAGATGTTTCCAGCTTTTGCAAAGAAAGGGCACTTGGTTTATGGAAACAAGGTTTTTCTGCATCATTTGCAAAATGTAAATGTCAAAAATGTCTCTGAAATATATCTATGTCACATTAAAAAAAAAAAAAGTTTCTATATCTTTCTTTTCAAAAACTTGAAAAATTTTATTTTCAAAGGAGAAAAATAAACTTTTATGCCTTGGAGAATAAATAAATAATATTTAGAATGTTTCTTTGTAGTCAATACTCTCTCACACATACACACACTAAATCCATCTGTCCCAGCACAAGTTTTTAGGGAATGCGCGTTAGCCTAGGATGGGGAAATGTGAAATCAGGACACTCACGATAACAAATACAAGACAAGGATCAATTGCTAACTTCACACTCAGGTTTGCAGATAATTAGCAGTTTGGTATGAAATGATGAAACTTCCCTCTGGAGCTTTCTAGGTTATATAGATTTAAAACATATGGATGGCTTTTCAGTCAAATGACTTTAAAATGCTCTATATGCAGAAAGCATGCCTGTGAGGCAAAAAAAGCAAAGTGTTAAGTAAAAGAATCTTGTTCTCACGGCAAAATTCTGGTATACAGGCAAGTACTTTTTTTATTATATGCACTTTTCAAACTGCATTATAGTATTAAAAAAAGCCAAAAAAACCCCCAAAACAAATAAAATAGCTATTTTGATACTGTCCTTCTTAAAAAAGCCCAAACTAACTGTAATTGAGGCTAATTTGATCTCATGTTAGCCTTCTGACATATTCTGATTCCACTAATTTAATGTATTGCAGAGAATAAACAGAATTTACTGTAAAGCTCATCTGCAATAGTGTATATTTTCTTTTACTTATCTGGCAATAAGACTTTATGCAAGAAATTTTATATATTATTGCATCTGATAAGAAGCATTTTATTGTTACTGGTATCCTTCTTTTTATAGTACCATTTAGGTAATGTAATGTTAAATATATTAAAGCAGTTTATGGGAAAAAAAAACTATCTCTGAACTGTGCAGTAATTACAGTGTTCTTATGACCTTGCTGTTCTGAGGCCAGCCAGAGGTAATACTTTTCCTTGCCATCTCAGCTCAAAGCCTACTGATTTTGGGTGTGCCTTGAGGTGTGAGGCAGCTTGTGGGCTACTGGGTTTGTCCTCACATTTCTGCTGCCTTCAGCCAACATTCATACAGGGTGACAAGGACACAAGGTAAATATTTCATTTCTTTAATCTTGTGTTCTCTTTCCTTGCCTTATAGCACTGTCTGAGAACATCATGTCAACAACTGCTTGTGTTATTTTTCTGCTCTGAACTGTCAGTTAATCTCATAAATTTCAGTCTATTTAGACACTGTCATGCTTTCTTCTCAGTCTCACTGATCTTTGTCATCATATTGTGTACTTCTAAGAGGTAGACACATCAAAAGCTGGCATACAAGGGATGCTTCAAAGCACCATGAACAATAGAAAATTATAACGCATTTTTCTGTGGAAAATGCAACAAGGGGGGCTGTGTCCTATGCCCAGGAGTCTGATGGT
>VZTR01012703.1:54294-85432 GCA_013400775.1 Chaetops frenatus
AGGGAAAGGAAGAATCCTCAAGCCTATCACCCCTTTTTTAACGTTGATTTTCCATGTAACAGAAGGACAAGGAGAGTTAGCACTTTGCATGTATTATCATACACAAAATGCTTTGGAAAAACATTACTGTCATTTGTAAACAAGGTGAATGAGCTATATTAGCAATGTAATTGAGACAAAAGAATACTGGACAACAGTTTTCTAATTAATGAAACATGAAACTCCAGAGCATTAGCAGCTGATCCAATTACAAAATATTAGCTGCTCTGGAAGGAACTCATGAACAGCAAGGTCTCAGCACAAACTCCTTGCAGATGTTAGATAAGCTGAGACCTGCAAATCATTTGGAAGCAAGTATTTATTTAAAGATCTTATTGTGCTACCAGTTTCTCTGGTTTTTTTTCATGTTAAAGCTTTACTCCCATGGGAATTAAAAAGAATTAGAAGAAAGTCAGTGTAACATTTTTTTTGTTATGTACAGTTCTAATTAGCATAATTTTCATTTTATGTTTTTGTCTCAGCAGACGGGTCAATAAACAAATCCAAAAATATTAGCTATGGATTTATTCCCCAGTCTGATTCTCATTTCTTCAGCAAAAGAACTTTCTCTAGTGTCTCTCACATTTCAATTTTATATTACAGCATGGAGTGTAAAATACTAATAAGCCCTTGAAAAATTCATTATTTGTCTACATTCATGCCAACCTCCTGTCCATATATTCATCTGCTTATTGATGTATTTTCAGAACTCCTCAGAGGCAGGAATAGTGAACAGAGACACAGAGGACAAAGTGTCTTCAGACAAATTTTGTCACAGGAGCCCTGGGAGTGTCATGATTCCTAGGTAGGAATTTAAATACCAGGGCAATGCTACAAGCAGAATTCCTCTCTGAAGGCTTCATAGCCTGGTCTGACACCAGTCTGACACTATTCTTGCAAAAAGTCCTGGGTTTCTTGCAGTCACTTCCAACTCTGTGCTGTGCTTTCTTGTGTGTTATGGTCACGCCCAAACTCTGTGTACCTTCCTCAGGTCTTCTACTTGATCTGTGATGAGAGATTTTGATACAAGGACTTTAACTTACTTTTCCCATCTTCTACTTTATTTCTTACTGACAGAAAGATAAAATCAAGTCTGTTCTTCAACCAGAGGGTGGCTGGGCACTGCAACAGGCTCCCCAGGGAAGGGGTCACAGCACCAAGCTTGACTGAATTCAAACCTCTGTGTGTTCAGGCACAGGATGTGACTCTTGGGGTGCCCTGTGCACAGCCAGGAATTGAACTTGATGATCCTGATGGGTCTCTTGCAACTCAGAACATTCTGTTTCTGTAACTCTATACATGTACTGAGCAGTAATGTTAATTTTCCCTGTCTGTTAGAAGGAAGTCTGTTTGAAGAAATGTAAGGATGACCCCACAGTACTTGCTGCCATCAGCTTACTTCCTTTTCACCAAGCCAGCCAGATTACTCCAAACTGGCATTACACACACAGAGGAGGCAAAATCCAGCCTGGCAGCCAGTCTGTGTAACCAGCCAGCTGAGGACTGAAGATCCAGAGCAGAATCTAGAGCTCACTCCAGTCAGCTGCTAAGACACTCATACAAAATTTTATTAATCCGAGTGCCCTAAAATGATCAGTGACAGTAGCTGCTCTATATGGATATATTTATTCTGTATGGATAAATAAAGAGCAATAAACAAAAATAAATAAATAAATAAATAAAATTCCAGTTTAGAAATTCTCACTATACTCTTTGCTCCAATGCCTAATGCTAATATTGTTAGTAGTCATGATTGTGTTGGATCTGGGCTATAATCTCACTTTTCCAGAATTTATAAAGTTCTAAGTTTGCTCAGAAACAAACAGTGCTCAAACAAAAAAGGCTTAAATTCCAATACGTTGAGTTTACCTGATATTACCTTTTCCTAGTTAAAATATTGCATGTTAACATTTGCACATTTTGAATGTGTGTTGCCATGACTGCAGCAAACATTCTACTTTTAGATTCTGTTAATCTCTCATCTTAAAATATAGCAATGCAACCAATAACCTCACTATGTATCCTTCTCTTCTGATGATTCAGCTATATTATTAAAGAATTAAAGTCCACTCAGATGCTCAAAAGTGTTTTTAGACACATTTTGGTGAAATTTTATGCCAAGGAAAGCCCTTTAACATGAAACTAATTTTCTGCACTGTTTACTAACAAGACATAGACCTTAGAGCTAAAATTAAGACATGATATTACCATTCCATTTTTATCTTATTATGCAATGATAGATGTTCTTATCTGTTACCTAGGCAATAAAACAGGATTTAACTAAATACACTAAAAAGTATACATTTAATGAAGAACCAAGATTTTGATATTTCTGTCCGCATTAAACATACATACATCAATGCACATAAATACTCTACCGTAGAAATTATTGCAAAAAACCATCACAATTTGTGTCATAAAAATTAAGACAAATGTTCAGAAGGAGAGAGCTTTCCTATCCTTTGAAGCATTCTACTGTAATACTTAGTAATCTCAAAGCACAATGATTCACAAAACACAGCAAAATTTACATGCAATTAATGTGGAAGCAGGTTGCTATGTATTTGGAATGCAGACATTGACTGTGATATAGTACTCACAAGCACATTTCCATTGTACTTCCAGCATGGCATACTTAGGGTTTTACCATTTCAGTAAGTTGTGGATATAAATTCAAATCTTTATCCCATGACAATATCAGAAAACACCAGAACAACCACTTAATTTAAATACTGAAAGTAACTTGGATTTTCCATAGTCCTCTGTTGAAAGTCTTCTGATTTGTATAAACTTATACATCTAAACAAATTTCTGCTTTCAGATGAACCTGTACTAACATTTTAGTCAGAATAAGTCAAGTACATTTTATGTGAATCCCTTGGTTGTCGTCTCATACATTACTTTTATTGGCTTTATGGAGCAGTTTTAGAGCCCCTGTACTGGGACAATTTCAGTTGGATTTAACCCAGAAGATGCACTACAGAAATTCTGTTTCACTTAGTAGTGAAAATTAGATCCACAGGACCAGACCAGAGCTAATCCAACCTACTTTCCTTTGTAACTCATAATTGGGGACCTTGGCATTGGCTACTTCACTATGAAAGCTTTCTCCTATGGGTCTAAAGCATTTGATAGGATGTATCCTGTAAGGACTATGTGCATACACATATTTACAGACAGCAACTCACATGAAAAACACACCCAAAGATATTTTAAGTCTCAATATTGACATGGAAAATAAACTATAGTAAAGTGTGAAATTATTTGTCTAGGACATCCCAATCCCTCTACTATGGAGATGATTATGATATAACCTTGAATTATATGTTAATATTCTTTCTCTGTGGGACCCCTACCTCATTACACATGACAGATGATGATTGCTTGTAGATGAGATCTACTCACTGTTTTATTTTATTCCCTCCTTTCAGTGTATGTACGCACATTTATTTTCTGTATGTTATTCAAATCCTGCTCTGAAGACAGATATATTATCTATTAGACTTTCTTTCAGCACTCATCTTCATAAGTTATATATATCCTAATAAATAAAAGGAGCCAGGGCCCGTTTTCTGAAACTGAGAGCAAGTAGAACAGAACAACTGCATCCAGAAAACTGAACTTTCCTCCTGGCAGAGCAGAATCGCTTCATCCTTAAATACTCTTGCAAACAAACACAATCACATGCAACGTTTGCTATCCTGCAAGGGTCTCCTGAGCATTTGTGACAAGAGATGTGTCTGTTCAGCCAAAAACACGAACAGGAGCATGTTAATAATTAAACAAGAGGGTGGCTGGTGTGCGAACACTCAACTCTGTATCTTGATTTTCCTTAATTTACTTGTATAAAAGACACAGTTACTGCACAGTCTGTGGCTTGTTTCTAGTTCTGAGTGAGCTGCAGGAGGGCTCATGCTGATTTTACTGATGGGTTCATTAGACATGAACGTCCACATTTTCCAGTAATTCCCAATCTGGTATATCATATATCAGAGTTTTCAGAGATTTTTCTAAAATACATAAGAAATGGCTATATGGTGTCAGACCAAAAATCCCTTTGGTGTTCAAAATAATATTCAAAATACAAGAGTGTGCTCAGATTCCGTTTGTGATGCTGAAGTATTTTCTCTTAGTTCTTTTCCTCCCATTTCCTACCTATCTTTTCACTATCACAGAGAACCAAACTCAGGTCTTCCAGAGTTCTTCTCTAAGTAGTGATGATTAATTTAGAACTTTTTATTTTATGTGCATAATTAGAATACCTGTTTACTTTTTCTTTTACCTGTTTGCATCACTTCCCATCCATTGACATTTCCCCTGTGCTTCTGTTGCCTTGTCATTCTCTGTCACCTCTGCAACAGGCTGTGCTGTATTATTTTGCATCAACACTAATTTCATATGTTCAGAATACAATGGCTCAAGCAGCAGCTGTGAGTACTCAGCAGTTCTGCAAACAAGGCATAAAATTCTAAAAATGTACACTCTAAAAAAGGAGGGTTCTGTAATTAATGAACAAAAAGGAAAAGTTCAGCTTAGGTAACTTGCTCGCCAAACTCTGTGGCAGGGATAAAAATTGGTAGGAATTCTTCAAGTAAAGAAGATCTATAGAAAATTACTCTTTCATTCAGACATCTTCTGTTCAAACACCTTAGAGCAGAGGTCTGAGCAAACCCCACCCATATTCCAGACATCTCTAGAAGCTGCATGTTCTAGTTTGGGATGGGATAGTTAATTTTCTTCATAGGATGTTGAATGGGGTGATATTTTGGATTTGTGATGCAAACAATCTTGAAAACAGGGGGGTGTTTGTTTTATTGCTCAGTAGGGCTTACACAGCATCAAGTCCTTTTCTGTTCTTCAACTCACCCCACCAGAGAGGAGGCTGAGGGTGCAGAAGGAGGTGGGAGGCAGACACAGGCAGGACAGTGGCCCTGACTGACAGAGGGGATATCCCAGACAATGTGATGTCCTGCTCAGCATATAAAGTTGGGAAAAGAAGGAAGGGAGGACTTTTGCAGTGATGGTGTTTGTCTTCCCAAGTCACTGCCAGGCATGATGCAGCCCTGCTTTCCTGGGCATGGCTGTACACCTGCCTGCTCATGGAAAGACATGAACGAATTCCTTCTTCTGCTTTGATGGAGTGCAAAAATTTTGCTATTCAACTATCTTTATCTCAAGCTACGAATTTTCTCACTTTGACCCCTCAGATTCTCTCCCCCATCTCACTGCAGGGTAGTGAGGGAGTGGTTGCATGGGGCTGTGCTGCTGGCCAGGGTAAGATCATGATGCTGGAGGATACTGGTTTGTTCTAAATTGTTATGCAATCCCATTAGCACAGGAGCAGAACGTTTTAAATTTCTTTAAACTCTAATTCCAATAAGCTGCCCCTCAATTCCATGTGAAGTTCTAGGATATCTGATTTAATATTGAACACAGTGGCACTCTTGCACAACACATGAAATATGCACCAACTAGCACACCAGTAACACAACACTCCTTATCTCAGAGGAGAAAGTCTAATCAGTATATAAAAATAAATAAGGAGTGACTTACTATTTGCAGTCTACATTAATCTCTAGATTAATTATTTCTACAGAAAATTTGTGAAGGCCGACATTACTGACAACACATCTCTCTTCATTCAAATATCCTGAAAAAGGTAGCATCTTCTGTCTCACCTTAGAGACTGCTGGAAAAAACCCAACATGCACAAAAAAATATTGAAAATGTATGTTTCTCCTTTGTTCCTTAAAATACTGTAACTGGTTAGGTCCACTGCTTATGCCAACATTCACTTTATTTTTCACTTTCCACATCTGTGTCACATGGAGCAGTGATTCAAGAACTTTCCTCTCTTTTTCCATCAACATTTAAGACACAAATCTCTCCAGGAATATTTTTGTGTGCGACACTGCATGGAACCTGCAAGAACTGCCATAGTTGTGAAGGTGTGAGTCCTTCCTCTAGATTGGCAAAGACTTCCATGAAACCTTTGGAGACACAGAACAACAGGCCACTTTAACAAATTCTCCAAGAGCTCAAGAAAGCAAACAATGTTAATGGCACAGGGTACAGAGTTATAAACACCTATTAATTTGTCTAAGCACAAGTGGGATCTAAACAAAGAGAAGGAAATAAAATATTATCCCACATTAGAGCTTTACAAAGGTTCTCATTCAAAATTCTTGATAGGATACTGGCAAGGACGGAAATAGGTTTAATAAAAATGACATATATTATTGGAGGTTTAAGTGGTAATATTTTTTCTTCTTTAACTGATGAGATTAAATACTTGAAGAATTCAGAACTAATGCAAAATCTCTAAACTTTACATATAAAGTTTCTTCTCTGAGCATTTCCAAAGCATACAAGGAATAAACACCATTATTCTCAGTTAAATAAATGTCAGGTCTGGGCTTCCATGTGGATAAAGCAGTAAGAGCCATATCAAGCAGAGCAGACAGGTTTTCTCCAGGAAATATCACACAGGGAAAGGAGGAGCAGACTTCCTCTGAAGAGCAAAACTTCAGGGAAATATCTCTATGAGATTCTTAAAACCTACCCTTTTTGTTGGGGCTGTCACATGCACATAGCGGAATTTGAAACTTACAGATAACAAAACTGTGGTTATTTCCACCTCTTTTAATTGTAGTTCAAGTCATATTAAAACTATTTAGTGTGTTGCTTCTTTAAAGTCAGCATCATAGTTCTCCAGGAGCTGCAAAGCTCCAGTGGGATGTTTGGCTGATATGAATTTATGGCTGTTCAACTGGATTTTAAAGTCTTCATAAACATAACCAGTAAGGAGATACTTCTTCAGGAAAAAAATGCTTGCCATTATATTTGTTAACTATCATTCTGGATTTGTCTTTAATTATTATAATATTTGAATGATTCCTTGTAAAATTGGCCCAAATCAGCACTTAGATGCAGTGCATATGAGTTAGTGTAGGTGAGGGATCACTCACAACAGTCTGGATACGAACAAATGCTTTCAAAGGGCAAAATTGCTAAGTTATATGGAAGCTGCCAGACTGGAGCTGTTGGCTACAGGACCAGAGAATGGGTCCAGTAATTATAATTGATTTGCACAAATATAATCCTACTGTCTCTGGAGTCATGCAGCACCATGTGGAGTGTAGAAAACCATATGTTTTCCAGTCCTACAAAGCGTCATTTGAAGTCAGGGTTGAGAGGGATAAGGAAGCAGGGAAATAAGGGGAATAGAGAGCAGTGAAGTCATGATCTAGTACACTGAATGGTTTATGGTCACACAGCCTGAGGAATGTTTGTCCTTAAACCCCACTACCAGACTTCCCCTGCTTGCATTCTGTTTTTACATATGATTTCCTGCAACTTGAGTATGGTCCAGGCAGGGGCACGTAGCCAAAATGCTCACTGAGCTCTGCTCCTGTGCCTCTTGTGGCTGTGGGGGCCTTTGCAGGGACTCTTAGCAGGGCAATGAGGTACACTGCAACAACACTTGGGGCTACATGAGAATGCCTTCAGAATCCAAAGACAGCACAGCACATCTATGTGTCTGTCTGCTTTAAGAGCCTGAGGCTGCACTCATGGTGAGAAAAAGCTAAGTTTGTGAGGCAATAGGTCCATCAATATTCCCAGTGCTGGAGCTGGGTATGAAGGTGTGGGTGTGCAGACTGGACTCCCCTGTGTGCACAGAGTCAGATGACATAGGCAGGGCTTTTCAGCTACCTTCAGGGTACCTAGGACCATCTAGCCCTGATTTTGGCCTCAAGGGAACAGTTAGCAATGGCAATGGATGATGAATTTAGCCTCACAGTTGCTCCCACATGTAGTACCTGCTGGATTTCCTTGAACCCTTCCCAAGCTTGTGTTACTTTGAGCAGCTTTAAAAGGGGCTCACCAGGGAAGGGGAGACAGTTCCTGCAGTAATAACTCCTTGTCAAGGAAGATGTGGATCTTCCAGGAGGAAGGTCATCAGATATCTGGTCATGAGATATAAAGGAGCCAGAGGAGAGCAGAGTGTCATGCTTCATCTCTGGGTAACTCTGCATTTGTCAAGGTGTCTGACAGGGAATATCAGAGAACATCATACCATAATGTGAAGAAGGTGCAGGCTCCCACGAAGTTTTGTGCCACAGTTATTTTTAATGTCTTATATATTCTGCAGCCAAGTAAAGGGATAGATTCAACACTTAAATGATAACCATAGACAAATCCTGGGACGGTTTTTGTACTATACTCCCTTTCCTGTTATTCAGAATAACAGTTACAAACCAGCAAGACAAAGGGTTGATGTGATTACCACTGTAACAATACACTTCAGAGTGTCTGTGTTTCCCTCATCTTGTCTCTCTGGGATTGTCTTGACTAGTAAGTGCCTCTATATCTTATAAATCACCAGTTCCTGCTGTTTTTTTCAGTATGGCTATTTATGGATAACTTATTTTCTTCCAGAAAGTAATCCAGTTTATGGGGATGGATTTTGATATAAAAATGCTGTACAGTTTTTCTAAACATACATTTTCATACTGGGTTTTGTAACCTAACACTCAATAAAGAATTCTGAGAGTGAAATCTTGCTTCTCTGTATGATATCCTGTAACATATTTCAGTCTAAGTGTGATTGCTAACTACTCCTTAGAACAAAATGAAAGTGTAGTAACAAAGGAATTTCAGCTGTTGTATGTGCCTCTGTGAATTTCAGAAGATCTTAGTTTTTGAGTCAGCTTACAAAGCTGTGCTGCACTTCATAGATCCTGATCTGTGGTGACCCAACCCTTTGTGAAACCATGGTGTAAAATAGATCACAGGTCAATCTGTGGAAAAATGGAGACTAGTTATATTTACCTGGATAATTTCACCTGATCTCTTGCTTCATAACCTTATACACTGAAGTAGTAAATGTTGGTTCAGCTGGTGCAGGAGTTTGGCATGAAGGTTAGGAACTTCTTAATCCAGGCTTTCCCCCCCAAAAAAAAAGTCTTTTAAAGTGCTACAAAAGACTCATTCTCTCAATCTCAAACTTTTTTTTAGATGACCATGATCAATATTATTGGAGAATTCCGAACACAATTAAAATTTGAGTACTATATAAGGTAAGGCGTTTCAGTTCACTGGTGGTTTTGGAAGCCTAGGAAGAAAGGGATACTATCAAACCACCTGGCTAAAGCACCTGTAACACACCTGAATTTTATGCCTCTAGTGAATACTTTAAAATAGATACATATATTTCTTGTGCAGTCAATAGAGAAAGCCAAGCAATAGTTGCTATCCATATCTAGAGAGACAAGAGCTCATTGTGAGTGCTGCAGAAATCTGTCTCTTTCCACTAGTTGGTCAGAGAAATAATATTTTCCCTAAGTTACTTTTTGGGCACCTTAAATTTTCATTCAAATGACAGACTATGTGTCTCCAATATAATCTTCACCATCTAAACTGGGTGCTGACAGTGAGACTGCCTCCTATCAATGCTGCTGGGATATTAACTGGGAATAATACAGCAGCATCCTGAAATCACTTCTGTTTCTTTTTGATCAGCTAAGTAACACCACTACTTCAGGAGTCTTTCACTCTTCATTTTGCTGCAGCTTTCTGTTCCCTTTTTCCTCAAAGGAATGGTGTAAAGGGATTTAGCATGGCAGAGTGCCTGGCCCCAGAGAGCAGTACTCTGTGTAGTTGATGTGACAGCCATGCAGTGTAAAGGAAAGGTCTGATCACTTTTCCCCTGGTCATCTGAAACATCCACTGAAAATACAGATAAAAGTCTGCAGAGTTGAACCCTAATGAGTTCATGCAATGGAACTAAAAAGAATATTATCACAACATATTTTTAGGCAGTCTAAATGTTTGTTTTTTTTTTTCTCAAGTGGAACATACTGTTGAACCTATGTGCAAAATCATCCCCCATCATCTCTGTACACAGTCCATCAGAGAAATCTATGAAATGCAATAGAGCTCTTTTTGGGCAATTTCACTGTCAGGGAAGAATGCAGGAAGGGTGGAACACCAGCTCTCTGATGGAATAATTTTAGATTTTATTGTAATGCCTGCCAGTGAATAATCCACATGCAGAGATTTCTAAAGCAAACTGTGAAAGGCCACAGCCTGCCCTGTAACCCTAAAAGGATGTTGAGTTTGGCTGTCTTCCAGGGCAGCAGGATGTGTGGCCTGGATTAGAACAGGAATATTCCTAACATTCATTGCTTTTTAATGATGTCATGCTTGCTAACTATTGCAAGTCTTTTATGCTTTCCTCTGTAAAAACTTTTCTAATACTACTGAAACTTCCTGATGAGAAAACATTTCAAAATATGGCTATAAGCTTCACATCCATGCAATGATAAAAGTACAGAGCTGCTAAAATACATAGTTTATGGAAAGAGAAACTCAGCTTTGATGATTGTATTGTTATTATGTAATGTGTCAGATACTGTAAAATGCAGTCAACAATATGTGTTAAGTAGTTATTTTAATGTTCCTGATTTTTTCAATAGACACCTTTACATTTGAAAGGTCGTTTTTTGCTTTACTTTATACTGTATCTAAGTACACACACCTATGTTGAAAAAAGTGAATGTTTTCTTTAATATTGCAATCATTTTTTTTCAGGGAATATGTAATCATTAGATTACAAAATACAATATGAAAATTCACATTTTGTGAATGAAAAGCATGATAGCTCCTAACAGGATATATGAATTCTCGGAACCAACACAACTCTTTATTGTATTACAAATTATAATTATGTTGATTAATTGTAAGTTGCTTTTAGCCAATTACAACCAACTGCTATGCAGGAGAAGAAAACTGAGGTGGAAACATGTCCCTGTCTGCCGCTTCCCTAAAATTTGGTCAAGCTCAGTTCCAGCTGAGTGTAATCAGGTTGCTCTTTCCTGGGAATATGGGAGCCTTTTAACAAATCAATACATCAACTCGGCCTTTATTTTTCTGGAAAATTTGACATTATAAATCTGATACATATTTTTAAGTTAATGTGACAGAAAGACCATGCTTACTTTCTTTGCAACAAATTATTTCAAAGAAGATTGACAACATCAAAAGATTTTTAAAAGTATCCACAAAAATGCCATAGTAGCAAATTCTTATCTTGTGTGGAAAATAGAAAGAGATTAAGGAAATATTCCTTGCTCAGAGCATAGAAGTGAGTCGTGACAACCAACAAAGAGCAGGATAACCACCTGCTCAGTGCAGGCCAGGAATACTGACCCTGCTGAGAATGACCCTGGGATTATGACAAGTGGCACACTGGATACAGCCAACAGTGTGCTCTATCATAAGGCAAACTGCTCATTTGGCTACAACTGGAGGAGTGCAGTGGCTACTTAACAAAGAGAAGGTAGAAGCCTACCCAGTGCTGAGGCTGCTCTTGGAATGTGTGTTGTGGGGCACATAGTTCTTAAAAGTTGTTCAGAAATTACATGGTCCAGCAGACAAATAACCACTACTATGATTGAGGAACTTTGAGCAAAATTTGAAAATGTTTGGCTCCTTAATTCTGTCAAAAATGGAAACTGAGGCAACCTAACCCAAGCCTACAATCTGGAGCTGCAGATGTGATGGAGCCGATCATTTGTTGGTGGCAGGAATTGGCAAAGCAAGGGGCGGTTTACATGCTGCAGTTTGGGAGGGTCGGGATGTGCATCGGGAAAAGCTTCTTCACTTGGAGAGTATGGCAGCAAGGGAACAGATTACCCAGAGAGCACCTTCTCTGTCTTTAGAGTTTTCCGAGACTCAGCTGGACAAATCCAGGGCTAACCTGACCCGGTGTGGTGACCAATTCTGCTGTGAGGGAGAGGGAGGCTGGGGCAGACCTGCAGCTTCCTCTGTTACCCAGCTGGGCCGCCACCCCGGGACTTGCATCCAGGGTCGGATCTGCAGTTCTTAACAGCATCTCCTTGGGCAATACCCAGGAACAGATGCTTTGGAGGACACCACACAAACCCTGATACCGATAATTATAAAACAGTTTGCTTCAAGCCAAAAGTTTATTGTAAGCATAATGAGTTTCTAAGAATTTATTGTAAATGTAGTTTGTATGAGGAATGTTAAGGCTTTGAAAACGCTTTTAGCAGCCTTCTTTCATTTTAAACACACAAGCATTCCAGACCAAGGGTTTCCAGGAAAACAAAAAAAAAGGTCTTAAAATCCCCACCAGGAGTAGAAGTCCTGATTCAGCTGATTCATGTTAAAGAAAAGGCAAAGGCTTCCATTACAATCCAGCCCTTAAGGAGCAGTTAGTAGCAATTAGAAAATTATTGCCACATCACAATCCTAGGACTATGCCCTGAGGGAAAAGCTTTTGACAGAAGACCACCGTTCCTCTGATCTTGCTGCCAGAAGGGGTAAGCACTACTTTCTTATTCACACGGGAGAACATTGGTCTGGCCCATGAATAGCAACCTTTTGTACTTAGTCTAACACTTGCTTATCTGTCTAATCAGATAGTTAAAAATTTGTTCGTGTAATGCCACTCTGGAAGACCACAATTTCAGGAAAATTATTGGAACTACTTGAACTTTCCACCGTTTTCACTTCTCATAGCTTGTGGAGATTTAGGAAAAGGTTTGGTAAATATCTCAGCCAAATTCTATCATTGGTTCTAGATATATACAGTTCTAAAAACTGTGTGTGAAAGTAGACTTGGCAACTGTGGGGGGTAACATAGACATGTTACTAATTGTAGCTCAGAGAAACACAGATATAAACCAAATTTTTCACATTTCAATATCCCACAATCATACAAATCTCTTAGTCTGGTTCATGACAATCTCATTTTTCTCATTTTAAAACTTTTCTAAATGACTAATACTATTCTGGTTTGGTTGAGGGGGTGGGTTTTTTATTTTTATTAACATTTGTGTTGATCTAGTTGCAACTAAACTATATTAAACGTTAAACATTAAACATCCTAATGTTCAGCCACTTCTGGAACAGAGAACAAAAAATCTCTTCACAGTCGAGGTTCCTCCATCCCCCTTATTTGTATATCTTGAAGTATATCTGCTCTTAAAATACTGTTTCAAAACTAGATATGACTGAAATATTATCATTTTTTTCCAAACAGCATTTTATCCTATTCACAAATTGCTCAAGGTCTCATAGCTCAGATTTATAGGGGAACTTCTGACAAGTGCAGTGACACTAATTTTACAAACAGTGAAGCTGAACGTCAGGAGATTCTTTCCAAAATAACATCTTGACATATTTTCAGCTGAAAGAAATAGCTGAATTTCTCTTGAGCTGAACAGTCATTTAGGAGAAACTTTCAATGAGCAGTGCTGTCAGTACATTGATGCAATTAACTTCCATATGCTCACTCCAGGTAACTCCTGCTTTGTAAGCCATATTACCTCCACATTGCTGAAGTGGAATGACATCTTTGGCCAAAGACAAGTATTCTTCTGTAGAATATTCTCAGTAAAACTTGAAGTGCATCAAAACCAGTTGCTTAAGCAAAGTTTGTGCTTTAGTGCAAGATTTGGCTGCTTTTGGCAACTCTTTTTGTATTTTGAATGCAGGAAGAAGGGCAGAGCAATTGAGAAATTAAAAATGTATTTTATAGTAATGCAGAAAAAAGATCAATTAAGCTTTTCTGTACTTTAAGTCACAAATAGATTTTAAAGTTTCAATTACAAAATTGTGTCACTAAAAGGTAGCTGGCACATATGACAAGCAGAATTAGTATTTTTGTATGTTGTTTTGTTTTCTGGCTGTTTGCAGGGTCAGTGGGATGTATTGTCATGCACTTCTGTCCAGCATTCATTCAAAGGAGAAAAATAAATTCTGCAATTGGAAGTGGAGTGCTATTCTCTATAATCCCAAGGACAAATGTTCACTAAAATATTGTTCTCATTGCAAACCCACTAACAATTTAGTACGGGTAACTGTTTCCAGAGCTAGGATAGTTTAAGATTGGAGTAGAAAAAGTGGAAGATATAATTTTTAAAGGCTATCAGACCTGCATGTTTGTGTCAGTGTCTGTCTGTACTATGTCTGGCACAAACACATTATATTAATCATTCACATTCATATCACCAAATTCATATGCTTTGTATCCTCTCTGCACTTCTAATGGACTCTTTCAATTATGCAAATTCTTCTTATCCCTATGAACAAGTAGGCTTTGAATTTAAATACATGAACTTCTAAAGTGACTTTTGTTCAGATACACATATTTTTATCAGGAAACAGCCTTGACTATGGTTGAGATTAGTTTAGGCCAGGCAGCTGGTTTTATGCACATCTAACAGTGTGAGAACAGTAAAACCAGCTCTAGACTGAGTGGAATCTTAAACCTTTCTCCATCTTTACTTGTGCACCAAACCCCAGGAGCATTGCTGTATGTAAGAGCCTGTGTTAGGCAGTTGTGAACAGTCTGTACCATTGATATTGTTATAAATTAATGCAAAAGAGTTTATTTCTTCATTCCTCACTTCTGTTATTCTGCTCTCCCTTCATCTGGGCATCTGGTCCACAAGCCAATGCTGTGCTGCTCTATAGCTGCTTCCTGTAGCCTGTGGCATTCACGTGCACATCTGAATATATATCTCTATATTTTGCAAATTTGTCTTTCTTTTTTCTTCTCTGTCATCTATGTGTTCTTTGTGGGTAGATGAGAGGTAGAAACCTTGCATTTGGAAATCAGAAGTTCATTCAGTAGCAGTAATGTAGCCATCTCCTCCATGGTCACACTGACACAGGGTCCAAATATCTGTCCTGCTTCATTTGCATCTGCCATTATGGAATTAAATTATTCAGTCGGGTCTCAGCATTGGGGAAACAGTGGAAAAATGGTAATGAGGGAAGAAACCTGTGCAACCTGCCACAGACCCCTTCCAGGATGCCCTTTGTACACACAGCATCTCCAGAGCTGTTCTGTCACTGCCATCAGGGGGTACTGCTGACCAGGGGTGCATCTTCATGGCAGAGGAATTTCCTTTTGCCAGATATTCTGAGAAATGTAACTTTCTTTTGAGGCTCCACAGCCATTATCCATCACAGTCTGGATGTGGACACTAGTGTCTACATTCAGATCATGAAGCCACTTTTGTTTTCACAATTAAGCAGTTTTTTAAGGGAAATAAATAAATAAAAGAAAAAAGGAGAAATCTTTAAACACAGCTTGGCAATGAACTCATGACCTACAAGAATCTGTAGTCCATTAGCAATCAGTGACCCATCAAGGTCTCTGCTCTACAGTCCTCATTATCTCACAGTTAATTGAACTCATGCAACATGACATTTATTTATTAATTTACTTGAAAAGAAAAGGGCATTAGGACTATTTTAAAATGTGACTAACTCAGTTATTCTAAGACCCTCATCTTTCAAAGGCTGTCATTTAAAACTGAATAATATAATTATTTGTAATTTTCCATATGATTCGGTGTTCCTTAAAGGAAATATCATTGATTGCCTTTACATGTCTTATAAGAAATTTTTCCACCTGTTCTGACATTTGAAGTCTCTCTGGGCACAGAGAAAGCACCTACCCAAGAAGATTCACTTATAAGGAAAATTGGGTTTCACAGAGATCTGTTCCATGCCCCTGTGTTCTCCAGCTCAAACGTCTTCCTGAATGTAAAGATTAACCTTAAAGCAGCAGTGTAGCTCTTTGCCCTCTTCCCTCCCTGAAAAGGAAACTGTCACTTCCAACTATTTCAGAATGTTAATTCTGTAAAACAGCCATGCTGCAATCCTGCAACAATGCACAGTTTATTCTGGGTGGCTCTGGAATTGCCTCTGACTCCTGCTCATTTCCCAATAATTACTGATAATTACACCACTCAAAACAGAGTGATACACAACAGACTCTTTCAAAGCTGTAGAAACAAAGTTTGTCCAGAAACTGACCTTCCCGTTTGGAGGTGAGAGGAAGTGTGCATGGAATTATATAGGCAAGATGAGTTGCTTTCTAACTCATTTTGATAGAAATCAACAAGCATAGGCAGGAGGAAAACCAAGGCAGTAGCTTTAAGGAGCCCCAGGCAGCAACTTACGTGCAGGCTTGGGTTTATTCAGTGGCTTTAGGAGCTGTCAGTGTTTCGTCTCGCCTGTTATCTTAATATACTGCAACAATGGCAATGATAAACAACATACATTTAATATAAACCCGCCTTTGCTTGTTTATAGAAAGAGTTTCGTTGGTCAGCATATAAACGTCTTTGAGGTCTTTTTAAGGCTCATTGCCAAAGGAAAAAAGGGGGGAAAAAGGCTGCTGGGGGAGCTGAGGAAAACCTGCCAAGTCTCATACAGCAAAACAGTTTTTACGGCATTTCTCCTTTTTCTGAAGGCCGGCTTTACAGCATGTTTGAGCAAGACACTCGAAATCACACCCTTGCTAGGTTTCACTCATCTTCATTTCAATCTCCTTGGCAGAAGCGAGGGCCTTGTAACTGCCTTGTGAGTGCAGTGTGAGAGTTTTGGCAGAAGGAGGCCTTGGGCTGGTGGTGCTGCGCTCACATCCATATAAGAGCTGAGGCACAAGGCAGCCTTGGAGCGGGGACGCCGCGTGTGGCATCAGTGGGCCTTGCACTGTGACATTCGGGCAGAGCTCTGACGCTGAGATTCCCTTCAGCAGGAGCAGTGACGGGCACAGGGGCCTTGGATTGCAGCCCGCAGGCACGGAGCAGTGTTTATGTGCATCATACACAAGTATTCTGTGTGACACTGCGCTGCTGCAGCTCCCTCAAACACTTAAACATTACATCAAAATCCCTTTTTGTAGGAAAGCTGTGTGGATGGCTTTGAGATACTGCTTTACCACCTTTAAAGGCAATAGAAAGCAACAAACTGAATTCCTTAGCTTTTCAAAAATAGCCCCACAGCTGGTTAGATTCATTTGTTTCTTTTTGGCATTCCTTCCCTGGAGGCAGCAAGCATGATCAGCTGCTATCCACTGGAAGCACTATAGAAACAGATCCATTATTATTATTATTATTATTGGTATTATTGGTATTGTTATAATCATCATTATTATTACATTCTGGACCTCCTGAGATGCTGCATCCAATTTGTCATTGCCGTCATTCCCTCAAATGCTATGGAGGATTTGATGAATACTGGATTCAGTACTGTCAATATACTTGTGATTTTATTGTGTCCCACAATTGCTGAACAATGTTTTAATATTTCTGTGGAAGCCATGCTGCACCTTAAACAGAAGACATGGGCTTGATGCAGAAATGATTGAAGATTTTTGCTTTGTCTAACACAAAAGGTCAGAGAAGATTACTGTCACAGTCTTCTCTGGTTTTAAATGCACAACCATGTGGTTTTTTTTCTGATTCTAAGAATTTTATAAACCTGAGTGTGAATTTTTTTTAGTATAGATATGTCTAGCTATTCCAATTGTAGGTCAAATGTGGAAATAAGAACTTCAGTGACACAAAAGTATCCTCACATACCTGTGGAATCCTCCCGTCTTCCCACCAATACACAAAGACAAAATTACTTTTAATGTAATTATTGTAAAAACTAAAAATCAGGGAGGGAAGGCTCTCACTCACAGTTCTGCCAGATCACATAATTGTGTGGTAGGTATTAATTCAATTTGAGCCAAAATAATTCAATATCTGAAACAAGAAATATATAAGCCTGATTTTACTTAATAGACTCAACTGTAATAATTGAAAAAAAAAATTGTCTGACAATTAGCAGAGCAGTAAGCTTAGGCAGGATCAAGTTGGTGCGCCAGTCTAGTAAATTTTAGCTCAAATTTCACATTCAATCAGTGGTAGAAGACTAGATGAGTCTGTAATTGATGCTGAGGTATGATGCTTGGTGATCCACTAAAGAAAGGGGGAATAACTACCAGGAATCACATTTGATCTGTCACCACTCTCCACCAAAAAGAACAACAAAAGCATTAGAAATATATCAGTAATAAAAGCAAAGAGATGTTGTGTTGGTCAAACCATGACAGATATCTTCCCCACAAAGTATATTTACTGAGTATGATATGCATGGCATGGGTTCCCAAAATATCACTTATGAACCAAGATCTGGACTTCTGCTACCTAATTTGAATAGATTCGCATTTCTTTCATAGACAATAGCTAGAAATAGGCATCTCAATCCATCAGGCATTTGGACTGAATTTGGTAGTAACACATTTTCCCTGTAACTGACTGTATGAAGCCACTTGTAAGTTCTCATGGTTCAAAATCTGAAATCCTCTGACACAGCTAAACATCATTTTAGGTGGCATCTAGTACTTTTAGAGAAGAACTGGGAGATAACAACAGTGGCAGAAGCAAGTTCAAGCATTGCAGGCATATTGGAGAACAAGTCAGACACATTCCCTGTGAAAAGTTCATGGAAACTTGAGCTGCTGGAGTCACTTGTGACCAGATGTATTTGGGGATCAGAGTAAAAGGGTGAAGTGATACAAGGTTAGACTGAAGGCTGTATGAGAGGTCTCTATTTCTTTGCTGTTGTACTGGTTTCTTGTTTCTAATCTTTTCTCTATTTCTGGCTTCATGTTAACAAATTTAACTGACAGAGGGACAACTTGTGTAACTGCATTCAAGGGGTTCAAAATTCAAGGTGAAACAGATAAACAGTGTGTAAAGAAATAGCTGTGATTAAAAAATTAAAACAATGAAAAACACACAATTATGTGTACAATATTAGCCATAATAAACTTCAATGCAGAAGGAATGATTTTGACATTCTTGTGAAACAACCTGGCAAGCTGTGAATTTATGCTATCATTTTAAAGATTTTTTTAAATTTGATTGTTATAACTAGAAAGATGGATTTTTTTAGTCTTTATCAATTTCAGTTTTCCTCAAGACTGAATTGTTACTCACAATGAAGAGTTGAAAATATTTTTAAAATACACACAAATTATTATCTTATCTAAGACTGACTTCCACCTCTCAGGGCAGAAAGAAAAGGACTTCTCACTTTCAAGGTAGTCAGAAATGAAGGCCAGGATAACAAGACACAAGAGGTCAACCTATTTAGGCAGACAGCAGTGAGCTGGACTGTCCTGTGTTTGGTAGTACCATGTCCACATGGGCAACATACTTCTGATTAAACTGAAGAATATGGGGTTTTAGGAAGCAATAATTGGATGGATTTACCATTGGTTATAATGAAAAAATAACCATAGAAAAATATTGTCATGCATGGATCAGTGCTATAGCTAAAATGAGAATTTATTAATGCTGTGCTTTTCCACAATAAATTGACTCCTGGTTTTGATTGCTTGAAACAGCTATACAGAAGTGGGACACTAAGCTGGACTAAGTGATATAAATATTGTATATAATTATGTGAAATGAGGCAAATAGCACTGTGCATATAATTCCTTACACAGGAAAAAGTAAGAAGTAAGCTATGTTTCCCACATGGAGTTTGGCAGTGGAGAAGTACAACTCTACAAAAGAAAAAGGGGCAGACACTGAAGTGGGTCTGGTGGAAATGGGAAAGCAGCTTCACTGAAACCTCCTGCAGAGCTGCTGAGAGAAATGCTCCATCAGTGGGTGCCAGTGGTGAGGCCAACAGGCAGGATGTTTCTAGAGACAGGGGTCTCAGCATGGGCAAACATGTGACAGGGTAACACTTCCATGCAGCAGAGGAGCAGGAAATAGGATGTTTTGAGGGAAACAGAGGAAGGAAACTGACAGGCAGAGAAACAAGTGAAGGGGAAGAAAGGAAGAAAGCAGATGGGGAAGAGGTGAAATGATGAAACGGTGTTATTAACTATTATAAGGTCTGTTTTTTCGACAGCTGAATAAAGGTGGATGGGTTTTTTTGTTTTTCTTATTCTTACAATTCCTTTTAAGTCACTGCTAAAATTACCACAGGAATGTAAAAATGGGAGTTTGCCAAGACATTCTTTATAATATTTAGTAACTGGATTTGAGAAACCATTGTTAAACTCTTTTATTCAGTATTCTGAGGAGGGTTTCTGAAGTCATTTAAGATAAATAAAGTAGACTTACGCTTATGTTTCATACTAAGGCATTATTTCCTTGCAATTACTGTTACTCTACACTACACATAGAGACACATAGCTTTATGATAATGATGGATATTCCAGATAAATAAATAGGATGTAAATTTTGGAGTTTAGGGTTTTTTGCTTTTTTTGTTTGGTGGTGGTGAGGTTTTTTAATGGAATTTATCACCAAAGAGTAGTTAAAAAAATTAGGCCATGACCAAAATAATGCACTGAGCTTAACTGGAAGTAGTTTAAAATTTCAAGAACCCCTTAGTCAATAGTTTTTATTAAGGAATCTAAGGCAAGATGATATGTCTGTGACATACACACAGAGAGTAGGGATGTCAACCTGTTCCTTTTTTTTTAAAAAAAAAAAGGAAAGGGCAACATTTTGACATCACTCACCTATCCAGGGCACAACATCCAGGCCATCAGTGCTGTGCAGTGACTTACAGAGTATGTGTTCCTCTGGCTGAAATGCAGTGGCTCAGATGCTGTATCTACTTCACAGCTCCTCTGCCTCCTCCAGGCTGTGTATTTATGTGTATACAAAAAACACACCAGGAAAAAATATCATACCATCATATTGAATCACTCCTGCTCTTTTCTCCCACAACTGAACATCCTGACACACTGTAAAGCCAGCTGTAAGTGTGTCAGGGCACTGCAATCTGCTTCTCCTGCAGCACTGGCATTTCGCCATGAGCTCTGTAACCATCACAGCAGAGACTGGAAAAGGGTTCCCAGGCTGTTTCCTTATTTTTTCTTTTTCTGATGACTTAGGATAACTTAACTTGGTATTCTTATTAGCTATTGATTATGGAAATGAAGTCATACTAACTTCACACACACACATCAGGTTTAAAAGCTTTAGTCTTTAATCTTCCAAGGTAGGAGTTTACTACACATATTTACCCATAAAAATTTAATAAATGCGACAGTGAAACACAAGATGGGACAAATTAGCTCTCAGTGGTACTAGTATCACTTTAGTATTGCAAAGACATGGCCAAGAACAAAATTATTCCCCATAGTGCAAATTGGTTTTGATAGCCCAAAAACACATGCAAAGGGTGAGAGAAACCTTTTGTATCATAAATATCCTTCCTCTGTTCTATGGTAATGCATCATAAAAATAGTTATGACCTGGCCATCTCAGCTTCCCTCCAGTTTTATTAGCTTTCTTTTAACCATTAAACGTTAATACAACTTCAAGGTGGAACTTAGAGCAACTGAGCTCAACTTCGTGCACAGAGCTCTGTATTTCAATTAGTGAAGGGCTGTCTCAAAAGGTTCAGGTTTCTGTTCAGGACACAGGGCTAGGAGAAACTTTGCTGTGAATCACCACCATCACAGGAACACATGTTGCTGTAGTCTATTCATAAACATTTTATTTCCACATTTTGAACCAAATTTTAGAAATTCTCTCTCACTATTCCACCCTGAAAGGCATCCTAGATTTTTTTTCTTCTGCTCATTCATCAGTTTTCTGCTCTTATCCTGCCTATTCATACTTTGTGACCAGTCCTGCTCATTGCTTGTAGAATTAGCTAAGTCTTGGCTTTGAAAGTCTTCTTTCTTTACTGTTTAATCTACTAAGATATAAAATCCTGGAAATATTCACACTGGTCCAAGGAAAAAGATATAAAAATATCTTCTTTTGATTAGATGAAAAAAAGATGCCCAGAGAGAGGGGATGTAGGGAGATGATATAAAGGGCACATATAGACTGATCCACCTCTCAAATATTTCTGTTTCTGGCAACCAGCATTTTAAGTTTGAATTGGAAGCAATATACTCATCACTGTGATTAATAGCCCCTCTGCTATGAATCCCTTTAGTCCTTTGTGAATCCAGTGATAATTTTAGCTTCCACAATATCCTGTAGCAATGAATTCCACAAAGTAATTATGTATTGTAAGGAAAAGTACTTCTTTTGTTTGTTTTAAAGGTTCTGGTCATTTCTATTCTTCTTTTAAAAATTACAGTGGACAGTAATTCCCTAGAACACTCTTACATATATTTTCCTTTTCTGTAGAAGTCAGTCAAATATCTGCTAACCTGTAGATAGTAGATAGATCCCAGCTACAAACAGGCAGCAGGATAGACCCCATTACCAAGCATATCTTTTCCAAGCAAATTAGTTTTAATCTTCCCTCCAACAGATGCCAAAGTAAATTCAACTCACTTTGTCATCTTACAGATGGGAGCACTATAACTACACATTGAATCCAAGACAGATTATTGTAACCCCCATCAGCATGGTATAGCAATTTATTCAGTTTCTTTCTTGTTCTTAGTATTTTCTTAATAGTCCTAACATTTTGTCAGTGTCACATGCTACTAAGCAGAAGTTTTCAGGAAACCATGGACATAGACTTATTAAGATCTCTTTCCTGCATAACAATGGCTTCCTTAGATTCCAGTATTCTGCACATACAACTGTCAGGAGAGAGGCACCTTGTGCCTTACTTTGACTTTATTGGCAATTAATTTCATATGTTTTTTTATTGGTCAGTCACTTAGCATCATTAGATCATTCTACAATTCTTCACTGTCAGAAATAATTGTGTTTCATAAGGAATTTTTATCACTTCATTTTTTCACATAATTTTCAGGTAATTTATGAGTATGTTGTACAGTTCATATCCTAGCAGGGATCCTGAAAGACTTCCTTTATAATGTCCCTCCATTGATTTGTACCTTTTGTTTCCTAATTATTAATCACATAATAATTGTGTAAGAACGCCTTTCCTCTGATCCTATGACAGCTTAAATTTTTTTAATATTCTTCAGTGTGGTCAATGACAAAATCTTCTAGGAATTTCAAGAATTCTCTGTCAAGGCCTTCATATGTTCATTGACTTCCCTCTACAAAAATCCTTGTGAAGCTGCCTGGTTATATAGGAGTGAGATCTAGCATGCTTAAACACTATGTTTAAAACATAAGTCTCAAACAGCAAGTCAGTTCTTAACTTTCTACCTACTGGTAAAGAATTATTCTGACTTACCAGGCAAGATCCTTGGGTGCTGCACTTGGGCCACATTTGCAAGGCCAGAAGGGTGTGCCCCAGTTCGGGGTCCCCCTGCCACATGGATGGTACCTCTCACATAGACTGGGTGACAATTACTGCCCCAGGGTGAAGAGAAACTGAGTAAGGGCCATCCTGTGGCCTTGGGAGGGACAGAGCCTGTGCTCCAGGTTTGTGCATCAACCACTAGATGATGCCATATGCCGGGCACAAACACACATCCATCCTCTCATCCTTTTAAACCCCCTCTCTATAAAGATGTCTGTGAGAATCTGGGGTTGAATGGAGTCAGAAAGAAGGAAAACAGCTAATGCTAGTGCTAAGTAAAGGTAGGAGAAAACTTGGGATTCCCAGGGACTTTTTGATGCTCTCAGTCTTCCCTTATTTTTGAAATAAATACAAGGTCTTTAGAGTCTTCTGTAAAATAAGTTTTCTGTCTCCTCAGTCATCATCCTCTGCTCTTTCTACCTACCATGGCTGAGAGATTGGTGCTTTCTGGATGAAATCATACCAGGGCCTTGTGCAAGGGGATTGCAGCTTCCTTATTAATACTAGGAGTAACCACCCTCTTACAAGTAAGACTATTCATGCAGCCTGGACATCTGAATTACCATATGTTTCTATCAATCAACCACCTTAGTCTGAAAACTGGGGGAAAAAAAAGTGTATTTTCATTTGAACCTCATTTCTTTTCCAACTTCCTTGAAAGTTTATTTCTATCTTTTTTCTTCTTGTAAGGCTGAGAAGCTTTGTATTATTTGTTTTAGCTTCCTTTGCAACAACAAGGTGAATTAGAGTTCTGGCAAGAGTTTTGGACTTTATTCTTAAATTTCCTGTTCTGCAACACGTATCTTTCATGATTTTTCCACTCCTTATAGAGTCTTATCATTCCTAAATGAGACTTATTATTCCTAAATGGATTTTATTATTCCTATGTGTTTTTTAATCTCAGTTATAGATGGAGACTGCCCCATTGGTTTTGAATCTTATTTAGAATTATTCCCATCCTTAAAAATTTCTGAAATTTAGATAAAACATTTTGAAAGAAATTTCAATCACCTTCACATTTCAGTTTCTAATTTCTGCATGTTGACTTCACTCATTAACTCTCTTAATTTCTCCTATTTGTCCTTTCATGTAGGAACTTTGACCTATTTTTCTATTTATTCTTCAATGTAATTTAATTGGAATGATCTTGATGTCACTTCAGCTTCTATGGGTCTTCTATTCATATTTTCTATGGGTCTTCTACAACATCCTTAATTTAGAAAAGGAGATTCAAAAAGAAATTTATTCCCTATACAGTCATGAAATCAGTAAGATGTAAACCTATCTACTAATACATACAGAAATAGCTGAATTCTATCTATATTAGTTACTCAAAATTTTTAGTTAGTTGAATTGTTGAGAAATTACTCATTAATAACTCATTTTATAGCTGGGAAGTTTTCTCACAATGACACAATTCCCAATAGTATTGACCACTGAAAAGCTCAAGATATCTTTATATCCATATCTAATTTTGATCCTGGAATCTATAGCAGGTTCTTAATACCACCTCTAGAGAAGTTCATATAGAGCAATGAAAGCCATTTTGATCCAAATTGAGTATTTGTGAGTTGTTCTTTAGCTATAAGACTTCATTCTGATAGAACACCAATCCACTGCTTTTAGCTTTATTGCTGTCCTTTCTGAAGAAATTACATGTTATATTTTCTCAGAATCATTTCCTTCTCTACCAAAGTCCCCAGATAAGATTATGCATTAAGTTAAAATGCCGTATTTTTTGTTGTTAAGGCTATTCTTTGCATTTTGTATTTTATATATTTTAAATATTATATATTCTATTTAAAAAAAGAATCAATAACATTAAATGTTAAAATTAGGTTTGGCAAAAAATTCAGCTTATTTAATGAGAAATGCTTAAATGCAAGTATGTAGTCTCAGGTAGTTATATTGACTCCTTCAGGTGCAGACACTTCTAGAAAGCACTCATTCCTGCTAAGAAAGACATCAAACATAATAATGTTGAAACTTTCTGGAGATGTTGATTTCTTTCTGCAAACTGTAGAAGGAACACAAGTGGTAAGGGTTAGACCACATCTACATCTTTTAGAGAGAAATATAGTTTCTCCCTTTGTATTTTTCTATATTCACCAAAATAAAGGGTTTTTCATGTCTTAAATCATGTTTTAAGACTTTAATACAGAGATCTATCACAGTCTACTGATTGGAATCATATGTATATTAGTATCATGATCAATTTCTTCATTTTTCAGATAAAACATAATTGTATCACAATCAGAGAAGCAAAAGGACTAAAGCTACAAAATGAAATACATTTTTCTGGAGGTAAATATAAATGTCTTTTTGTGACAGCCATTGTTTTCTCCATGAAGTACAGTATGTGTATCTATCTTTTTCATTTTGATTCATCAGAAAATTATGGCAGTGAGGAACTTCACTAAGGAATGATGGCTGGTGGAGAGTGTGTGTTACAGGACGTGTGTTTTGTTACAGAAAATTTATAAAAAAGAAAACTCCTTTTGTTCAGGTAGTTACAGCCTCTTTGTTTTAAACAGTTTGTTATCACATTGCCTCATACAAACAAGATTTTCTTGCATAATTTTCTATTCTTTCAAGTGTTTCTCCCTTTTTATGCCTTGCATCTTCATCTGCTGCTTTCTAATTGCTCGGGAAGGCAGACAAGATGCTCCATTGGGAACAGATGGCTTTCTGGAAATCTCCCAACAAGGACTACTCCTGGAATAGATTTCATCTGCAGGCCCCACGCAGAGGTAATATATGATACCTACAAATAGATAATGCTCCAAAGGCTTAGGAAGGAAAAAATATATCCTGCTGGAGTTCTTAAGCCTGTTATGACCACCATTGCCAACAGAAGAGCAAGCACGAAAATGAATCCTATATATAGCATTCAATTTTTGAAGTTAATTTTCTTTACTTCCATATAGTCTCTATAAAAGGGACAGCTATCTTAAAATGGTTTCTAAAGAGCTGTGTTTTACTTCTCAAGGGTGGATTAAATACAAAATTTGAAATCAGCTATAATGCTATCCTACTTTACAAAATGGTGTGCGATGGTAGACAATACATGAAATAAATGTTAGAGTCTTCACAGGAGTAAGAATAAATAATACAGAAACAAATATACTGCATTACAATGAGCATGAAGAATTGTCTTGTCAATGTTGTCTTGTTCTTCTGTGTTTTGCACCTTTACTTACTTTCATGACAGGGAGGAGAGATACTATTTTTAGCATTTTGCAAAATACATATTTGTTTTGTTTGTTTTGGTTCAGTGTTCCTTAATCTAAAATAAAATTGATGATAACCATGTTGTATATGGTTGCTCTGTGTGTCTGGAAAATATTATTCTGAGATTATTGATGGGGCTATAAAGCTGGGAGATCAGAGATATACTGTTTATGGTAAAAAAATACAGTGAATAGTAAAGGGACAACTGTACTCTATACCTTCAGTATTCTAACCTCAGCCTTGAAATAATATGTGGGTTACTTATTGTTCCTGTTCTCAAAGCAAAATTAATATTAGGGAACATCATCTTTCACTGTTTATGAAACAAAAATATTATGTTCTGGTTTTGTTTGCCTATAAATAAGAGTTAGTAAAAAGGAATCCTAAAAATTCAAATACTAGCATGCAAGTACAAGAAGGAAACCATCAAAGTTACTAGTAATAGGTTTCAAAAATTTGGACATGTTACCTTTTTTGTGGAGGAAAAATGGCTTATCTGCCTTTTACCCAAGTAAAGATTAATAATGTTATGACAACTTTTAGATGCCTGAAGGAATTAATTTTAATTATAAAGAGAAACAGAATCACGGAGTCCATGTTGACTAACTTCAGTCTGAATCTGAACTGTGCCATGATGTCACCATTATTATTTAACTACTGGTACCATGTAGATTCTGTCATTCTACTTACCCTACATGTGTACAAGTGGAGTCTTTACAATCTTGGAATAAATTGATGAACACTACAGTGCATAACTGAGAAGAAAATAAGGGCATTCCCAGTGAGATCTGAACACAATGAACCATGTAGAGCCATTACAGGTCACCAGCAGCTTTGACACAGTCAAGACTGTTGCTGCAGAGATGAGGGAAGGGCTTGAAGGCAGATGTTGAAATGCTTTTGCAAAAGTGCTGAGGCAGAGTGTAGGAATGACTTTTTCATTGATCCCACTGAGGGAAAAAAAATCTGTAAGTGCAGTTCCTGTCCTCTGCACTTCAGAGAAATGTACAGACTGCAGTAATAATTTAACTAAAGGATCTGAAATTCTCTTGAGATTGAAATCCTCCTGTGCATGTTGTATTGACAAAATGTACTAGATCAGAACATAAGCAGGTATATAATAAGCAGCAGAAGTATAATTCTCATGGATCATTGTGTTAGTCTATCTCACAAAGCCATCAAAGACATTAGATATCCACCACTAAGAGAAGGGCTGTCCAAGTTCTCAGATGGTCCTTCCACTGCCTTTTCCAATGGTGGTAAGGTCTGGGAGTGCAAAGTGTAAGTAATTTTCCAGGGACAGCCTTCTCTACAAAAGCTGTATCTGCTGAGGCTTTGGTCAGAGAAATCCTCTTGATCAGCTGTGACTCTGTTGACCTTGGCTGTGTTTGAGTTACCAGCCTGGAGGTAAAAATTGCTCTTCCCAGCAATCACTTTCTCCAACAAGATTATAATCTTCAGACTGAAGTAAAACTATGCTGCTGCTTTTACCAGATGCTTAATAATCTCTGTCAGGAAGAGTAGATTGATGTTGTTCCATTTCCTTTTATTATAGCTTCTGACATGGTAGGAAGTGGAATCTCTGCTGTTAATTCTTGGCCAGCAATCATAGCTGTGGGAGGAACAGAACCTTGAATACAGTCATTAAAATTCAATGCAACAATTACAGTTAAGGTGCACTAATCTGGGCATGTTAAGCTACTTAGTATATGCTGGATATATTCCTGCAACTGGCAATAACAAGGACATTATCTTTAGCACTGTCACAGATTCTGTTAAGCAGAAACTGTGATCTAAGTAGCTTGTTAATAAACAGAATTGTAATTTTGTCAGTAACAGCAAATTTTTTCTTGCCAATGCATATTTTTGAAAGTTTTTACACTTCCAATCTAGGTTATGAATTCTGATTTCCAGCTACTCAGAGCTGTTAATTCTGAGTCCAAGCCACTGGCTGCTAAGGAAGTGCTAGAGATAGAAGTGATCAGAAGAAGGTCTTAAAAGTTTTCCTGAGTTTCAGCTTCTATGTGCCATAAATTTTAAGTTGCTGTTCAATAATGAAATTTCTGTAATTTTGACATCTCAGATCAGATTATCCTAAAATATAAGTCTGAGATTCATGGTGAAGGACTCCAGAAGAAGTTTTTCTTCTTATAATACATGGTTCAGGCTTTCTAATGTGTGCATTTAATCTAGAGTATTTATTTATATTCCTCTTTATTTACCATGAAAAATACCTGATTGCAATTGCAATTGCTGGAATGACATTCTGGTACATATATGCAGACACTCAGAGCATTTGAAAGTTCTGAGTGATCACTCTAAGGCACTGTAATAGAGAAACAAATACACTGTCTAATTACTCACTAAGTATTGATGGAATAACTAACAGGTAAATTGACATGGTGGTTACCTTCATTTATATGGTAGATTTCATCTATTCTCCATCTATTGCAATAGATGATTATTGAAAGCTACAGCCTTGAAATTTAAATGGATACTATAATTTGAAACAACTTGTTGTGAGTGCTACTGTGCAAAATTTATGACTGAATATGCTTATAGTTAATCAAACATATGTTCTGTAGTCAAACTTGAAAAATAGTTCTGTACCTTTCAGAAAAGAAACAAAAAAAAGAAAATTGTTTTTGTTTCTCATAGAACCATTCTAATGAGGGTAAACATGACCTATTATGTTAACTTGTCTGGTAAGAGTGCTCCAACAATTATTTTCAAGTATGGATTTAAGTTAACTGGAGCCAGATTGTTCTTCACATACTTGAGAGGTGCACAGCATGCTTCCAACAATTCATACAGCCAGTAGCTCATTCCTTGATTCACAGTGAATCTTTTTCCCTCTCATGGCACTATTTTTATTTCATGGCAAATTGTAGGTTTTCCATATCAGATCATAGATAGAAATCTTGTCACACAAAGGTAGGGCACATTCATATTAGTATGTTTGACTCAGATATTATCTGCACACCACAACATATGACTGATAATGTGAGACATATGATTTAAATTTTCTTCAATTTATTAAAATTTTGCTAAGTAAAGTAATATTTCTGTCATGTGATGAGAGGCAGAGTGGGTATCATGTACTTGAATTCCTCTGTAAGAATCTCTCTTAGAATACAGCACTGCAGAGTTATCTCATCATCTTAGGGAAAATTAATCTTTGCTACTAGACTGGCCTTTTTCAAAATTGGTCCAAGATTTGCCTTTTTCCATGTCCACTGGAAGTGTTATCCTCTTTGGGTATTCCTGGTATTTAGCATTCTTTTCAGTATTTACCCCCCAGTTTGGTTTGGGGAACTAGCAAATACCATCCTGGTTACTCTGTGCCTAGCAGCTGGATTCCTGTAAGAGCTTGGCTTCTGAAATAACACTTTCGTCTACACTGTTGTTTGTACTTCTCCTCTTTGATCTTCCTTTGTTTGTTTACATCTTTCTTTTATTTTAGAGCACATAGTATGCATTCCTTACTACTCTAGAGAAAAAAGTTATCTCCAATTTCAATTACTTAAATCATGCTGAATTATTTTGCTGTAAGAAATATTAATATAAATATCCCAATATATTTTAACAATTTACAGATCTATAGGTCTACAAATATAAGCCATATAAATAGCTAAGCTAACTTCAAATAGACAACAGGACTCTGTAGTTAGAAGAAATTTGAACAAAAAGGAAAGCTCTCAGCTAAAGATTTTATGCTAAATCATTCTTACACATAATCCTTCCTATATATGCCCTACTCTCCAGTCAAATTTGGAAAGTATTCAAAACATTTACCCCTGGAATAAAATCAATGGTTAGGCTTTTTTGTCCTATCACTAGCCTGCAACAAGCTAATGTAGTGTCACCAACAAAAAAAAAAATGAGGCTGATTGCTTGAATTCCTAAATATCCTGAAGCAAGACGATTTTGAGGATTTTCAAATGAATTTATGGTTTCTACAAAGGACAGTTGAAATTGGCATATATTGTGTTTCTAGTAAGAATTCCACACAATCCTTTATTTCAGTACAGCATGAAATGATTGCTTACAGTGGCTACAAAATGCAGTATTTCCATATATTTTCCTTCTGATCGAGTAATCTGTAGACCACACTCTCCTTTATTTTGGGTATCAGTTTTATTCCCTTTGAATTTAAATGTAAACATCTCTAATAAACTGTCAGTTTTGAAACATGCTAATACAATTTATCAAATATGATTTAAAAAATAATATTAAGAAAAACTGTATCACAACCCTTTTTAAAATTTAAATGAAATGTTCACAATACCAAAAGATGAAGTTTTACTAGAAATTAAATAGCTTTGCTCTCAGTCTCAGTAAGCAGGTACATTGTTACTTCATTTGGCACTTTATAGTTCTTGTCAACAACAAATCATTAGTAGTCTTTCATCTACAGAAAGTTAAACAAAGTTGGATGAATGGAATAATATTTCCCATGAAAATATATTGACACTTTTTCTTTCTACAAACATAATTTATTTTTTTTATAAACTATATGAATGTTTTAAAAATTCATATCCTGAAATGGAGTAAATCAATCCTTTTTGAAACAGGAATGGGACAAAACGAAAATGGGGCTATGAACTATTTAAATATAAACTAGAAAGAACTGTCATTTTTAAAACATTGAAGAAACAAATTTATTGCAATTAAATTGAAATTATTCATCTTTCTTTTCTGGATCTAAATGTCACCACTTCTTACCATCTGAGAAATAATATTTTTTCTGCTTTTACCTTTATAATTATAGACATGGTTAAAAAAAAAATAGTAGAAATTTTAGGACTATATTTAAAAAAAAAAAAAAAAA
>VZTR01012703.1:85868-118186 GCA_013400775.1 Chaetops frenatus
CCCAGTGCAGAGCAGAGCAGGACAATCCCCTCCCTTGCCTGGCTGGCCATGCTGTCCCTGATGCCCCCCAGGACAGGGCTGTCCCTCCTGGCTGCCAGGGCACTGCTGGCTCAGGTTCAACTTGCCATGGACCAGGATCCCCAGGTCCCTTTCCATGGCACTGCTCTCCAGCCTCTCATTCCCCAGTGTATCTCTACATCCAGGGTTGCCCCATCCCAGGGGCAGTGTCTGGTATTTTCCTTTGTTGACCTTGAAGTTGTTGGTGGTTTCCCAATCCTCTGATTTGTCAAGGTCTCTCTGCAGGGCATCCCTGGCTTTGGCAGAATCAACAGCTCCTGCCAGTTTTGTATTATCTGTAAAATTGCTTGTTGTCCCTTCTGGCCCTGCATCCAAGTAATTTATGAAGATGTTGAAGAGCACAGGGCCAAGTATGAACCCCACTCGTGACAGGCCACCAGTCTGGTGTCACCCCATTCACTGAAACCCTTTGTGCCTGACCCATAAGCCAGTTTCTCACCCTTACCATGAGGTATTTCTCTAGGTGTGGGCTGGACATTTTGTCCAGAAGGATCCTGTGTGAGACAGTATTGAAAATTTGCTGAAATTCAAACAGATAACACCAGCTTGCTTCCATTGATCATCTCAGCGGGTTACCTTGTCATAAAGGGAAATCAGGTTTGATAAGCAGGACTTTCACAAAACCATGCTGGCTGTGACCAAAGACTGCATTGTCTTTCAGGTGTTTTTCTACACCTTCCAGTATAACTTTTACTGTAATTTCACCAGGGACAAAGCTAAGTTTGACAGGCCTGTAGTTTCCAGGGTCATCTTTTTTGCCCTTTTTGAAAATTAGGACAACAAGTAGGGGGAACATTTACAGTTGCAGAATTCCTGGTTGACACTGAAAGGAAGCATTATGTCTTTTTATGTAATTTTTTTAACAAAATGCTCCCCTTTTTAGTCTGAAAAATAAAGACTTTTTAGTCATTAGGGGACCCAACATCATACTTTCTCAGGGAAACCCTTTCAAAGGCTAACTGATAGAAAAGGATAACTCTAACGATACCTACAATGCTGACTGACTGTCTTTTAGGGATTTTGAGGCTTTAAGCTGTGTATTGATGGATCAGCAACACCTAAACACCTGGGACTGAGCTCAGCATTATTTGCAGTTTCTCATTCTCTGCGTCTCATTAGAACTAGAGAGAATTTTTATCTGACTTACCTGTATCTGAAATTAAATCAATTAGCATCTGTAAAGTACTCTGAGAATATCAGCCAATAAATTACACAGAAAATAAAGTACCCACATTAAAATTGTCAAACATTTCCTGTATCTGGTAGTCTCTTTGGAATTTGGTTAAATACATTGAAAGGAAGAACCTATATGGTAAAAATCTACAATTGAAATACACAGAAAGACTTTGTTACACAGCATTACCTAAATTTGGTTTACAGACATTTTCTGTTGTAGCTGATAATATGCCATGAAGTGTGAATGGAAATGGAAATGAAGTGCTAAATGATGAGTTGCACCATTCCAATTACACATCAGAAACAACATCCTTTATCTGGGCTGTTAGTGCCAAGAATATTACTTAATACAACAGGAAGGGTTGAAGGGAAATGGGGAAAAAATGCAGCGTAAGTACAGCATTATTCAATAGCAAATGAAATGTATAGACAGGGTACTCTTTTGTAAAAGTTGTTCAGAGTACACATTTTCATTGTTGTCTAGGTTCTTTTAAGATATTTTTGCAGAAAAGGTTTGATGAAAGATTGTGTTTGATTTTTTCCATATTTCCCTTTAGATCATCAATAAAACTTCTAAAACAGATGGAAAGAAGAGGTACCCATAGTTTCAAGCTAAGTACTCAGATGCTGATCTAGTTAAACACTTACCCATATGTTTAATTTCAAATATGTGTGTCCCATTTTGAGATTGTGTGTCTAAAGTTAAGCATGTATCCACATGTTAATTTTAGCTGAACTAAGCAACACTGAGGCACAACTCACACGTAATACTTAGACCTCTAAACCACTTAGCATAGTCCTAACCTATTTTAGGCTAATTAGTAGCAAATTAGCTGAGTACAGGGGGAAAAATCACTGTCCTGGTCCTGCTGGCCACACTATTGCTGATACAGGCCGGGATGCCATTGGCCTTCTTGGCCACCTGGGCACTCCTGGCTCATGTTCAGCTGCTGTCAACCAGCACCCCCAGGATTTTTTCCAAAAGATGTAGAGGAGGTTAGGTGTGCCAGCTAAACTGTGGGTATCAGTCCAGCTATTTCAAAGGGTTTTCCATGGTGCTACCAATTACCACTTTGAAAATTAATCTTAAAAAACTAAAATACAATCTAGTTCTAGGATCAGCACTTGCTCCATCAAGCTCCCAGGAGTATCATGGAATAAACAAAATTGGTTAGTCACATACACCACCAGGTATTAAAGGGAACACAGACAGGGAGCTTGGAGGAGTAAGTGGCTTTGTTACGCTGCCACAAGTGAGGGTTGACCACTTTTCAAACCATCTTGTTTCTTTTGCTTTCCTTTCATCTGCGGCCCACAGCCAAGGCTTTTGAGGAACTCCAACTGGGAACGTGGCCAACTGCTACAAAGGTTGTTACACGGTTTCCGAATTATGTTCTTGGGTAAGGCAGATGTTGTTTAAAACACAGCATGCAAAACGCTAAAAAAAGAATGACCAGTAAAGCGAGTAACTACAACTGCACATTCCCCAGAATAGATTTTATACATCGTGTATGCTTGGCAGCTGGTCTCAGAGTGTTGCACTGAGTTAAAAAAAAAAAAAAAAAGAGCATTTAAAAAAGAATCTGAGGTTCCAAAAGGCCAAGGAAAAATGCTCCTTCTCCTCAAGAAAATGCCAGGAACTATTCTTCTTACTGGCCTATACTTTACCAGTTGCTCATTATTTAGTGATAGTAATTTAATGGCATCTATTGTTACATTTCTTTACAGAGAGAAAGAGAACAAGAAGTCTTTATCTAAAATTGCAGTTATTTTAAATCAAATCACAAAACAAGGAAGAGCAAAACTAAAAACTTGCATTATTTAATGTAACATGAGCTGTGTGAAAGCAGAAAATAATTTAATGTTAATCTAGCTTTTTACAGAAGTGAAAAAATATACATAGCTGCTACTTCTTCAAGGGAGGACTTTGTGCAGTGTCACACTTGCCTTAGGGAGACTTCTTCAAAATCTTCCTTCAGCCTGTGCTCTTTACCCCAATGTTTATGAAGACTGTCATAGCTGGAGACAGCATCGTGAGGATTATGTCCTTTGAATTTCTGTAGTTTTCACTGAGATCAAGGAATCAAAGATTTGCCTGACTTTCCACAGACAGAAATTTAATTGTTGGAGTTATTATCGAGGCATTATGTCAGACTCTCAGGGACAATTACCTCAAAGAGCTTGAATACAATGTTTGTGATGGACACACACATACCAAACTTTCACACAAACCCAGTATCCTACCAAGCAAAGGGAGAGACTGAAAAATTACCTGCTCTATTTCCATCAGAATTGTGCTTGGTTAAGCATGGTCATCATATTTTTTATGCCTCTAATAGTTTGGCTTACACCCAAACAACCTGATTCCATCTCATATTCTGCCTTGGAAATAAGAAATCCCCATGCCCTCCGACAAAATATCAGGGCAGAGACAGTGAGGAAACACAGAGTTCCAAAGTTTAGCAATTTTTCAACTTCTACTCTGCAGATCCATGGGTTACTAAGAAAAAAAGAAACTCACTGCCCATGATCCCCATCTATATCTGAAGTCCTTGTAAAAAACAGAGTAGCTACAGAAAGAAAAGGAATATTGCAGCAAGCTTCCCCTCACTCTGCTGTCCCATCTAAATAACCAGCTTTGCTGATTACCTGCAGATCTTTTTACAGATAACCTGTAGGTTAAAAATAGGTAACACACTCAGTACTCCTGAATCATGCTCCTAACTCCCTGCCTATCCCTAAATTTCTGCCTAATAAAAAAAATAATTTGAAAAAAAGAAAAAGCTTATTTTTCTCAAAGAATATCTTGTTCACAGAAAAAAATTAAAAATATTGGAGATCTTCTAGTGATGTCTGGGATGTGTGTCATGTTCCCACCTGGGGTTTGGTGGCTCAGGGCAAAACACTCCATGTATCACCATCAACAGAATTGCTTTGAGTTCTTCAGGGCCAGGAGGCAGACAAGATGTCCATCCAGACCCAACTGTTGGGAATTATTCCTGTGCCCAACAGTTTCACCATAATATTGAGAATCTAAATATTCTATTGCTTTACATCTTATCTGCAACATGTCCAGAGATGATGGCACTGGATGTACATACATGCATTGTCCTCAGAGACAGCTATGCCATATTTGGTTTATACAGTCATAAAAGCATTTATGGAAACAGAAATGAAAAATGCTCCACTTCTTGCTAGCATTTAGCTTGCTGCTAACAATGAACAATAGAGAAAGATAACCTTGAAATGGACAATACCATCTATAGACTTTGAAGATGATTAAGGATAAGAATTTGTCTCCCATGCAAGCAGTGACAACTCAGTATTTTTCCTTTTTCTCCATCTTCAAAATGTTTTGGCAAATTGCACATTCCCTGCTGTATCTTCTGCTGTCATCTCTTTTTCCTTGAAATTCCATGCCAAACAGGCCACTGTAGTTCTGATATACTGTACTTTTCAGTTTTGTTATTGTGCCTTGTGAAGAAATAATGAAACTATTTCTTCCTGTTCACTTTTCTTCTGAAAAGAGTGTATCAGCTCAATAAATTTGTTCTTTTTTCACTCCAATATTATTTGTGTTCAACTTTGTCTTCCTTTCACACCAACTACTCTTCAGTGCTGATTTCTAAACTCAGCTTTAAAACTATAGTGTGAAAACATGATGATCCTTGAGACAAAAGGATTTCAGTCAGTCTCTACAACTTTGACAGTGTCTCTCCAGAATATTTTCTTTCAAGTTTTCAGAAGCAAGAGAACATCTTCACACCAGTTCAGCTATACAGATGTAAAACCAAGAAACTGTAATTCCAATGTCAAACCTTGATGCTGCAAAAGCATTTTGCACATCACTAAACTGTGTACATGTGAAAAAGCCTTGCAGAGATTGCTTAATTATGTTTGTAAAATCAGTCCTTGACATAGATGTGGTAGTGAGATGGAAGTACAAGTCAAAATCACAGAACAGTTGAGGTCAGCAGAGACTTCTGGAGGTTGCCATGTCCATGCTCAAAGCCAGCTGATCTTCTGCAAGGCTGTGTATGGTTAGTTCTTTAATCTCCCAGATGGAGCCCGCACTACCTTGTTGAGCAAGCTGTTGCATTACCTGACCACTTATAGGAAAAAGAGTTTAAGTAGAATTTTGCATATTTCAACAGCCTTGAAGCCTGTCTCCAGTCTTTGTACCTTCCAATCAGGCATTTTATATACATTGATAAGATACCCCTGAGCACTGTGCTCTCCAGGCTGAACAGTCCCAGCACTATCAATCTCTCCCCACATAACAGAGGCTCCATCCCTTCATCATCTTTATGATCCTGCAATGCTGTTTCCAATAAGTCCAGGTGTCTTGTCTCAGAGGCCCAGAACTGCAACTCCACCAGTGTGGAGCAGAGGGGAAATAATACCTGCCTTGACTAGCTCTCATTCAGTTCACAGTGCTGTTGGCAGCCCAGAATGCTGCAAAAGTAAATAATTGGCTCACACTGATCTTCTTGTCCACCAGAACCTCAAGGTCCTTCTTTGGAAACCTGCTTTCCAGCTAGGCAGCCCCTAGTCTAACATGGTGCATGGAGTTCTTTGCACTTCCCTCTGTTGAACCCACTGAGTTTCCTGTCAGCATGTTTCTCAAGCCTGACAATGGTGCTGATGGCAGCCCACCCTTTTGAATAGATCAAGTTTTATATCATCTACAAATGGTAAGCTCTGTGCCCCCATCATCCAGCTCCATAATGAAGATGTTTAACAACCTTGTTCCCAGTATCCTGTCTCAGGGCAGTTGTCCTGTGTGTCTCTGTTCATGTATATGCATATTTAAAATATATATTGAAACACAAAAAAGTGTAGAAAATACTGAAGACACAAGTTATATGTATCTCACTTTAGAAATCGCTTTATGTGGACTGTCCTGATAAGAAGGATGAGGACAGGATGCTCAGGAAATCTTCACCTCTACCTTGGATAGATGTCATAGGCAGGCATCATTCCAGGGACAAGCTGCCAGTGGGATGATTTCCACAGTCAGTTATGTCACAGATTCATGGCTTTGAGCAGAACACAGTGCCTTTGAATTCAGGAAGAAGAATCTTCTCACCTTTTGAAAGCAGCACAACTGATGATACAGCATGGGATTTTCCTGGAAGCAGGAACAACTGTCCTCATGTGATTTCTCAGTGGGAACTCCACTTCCCCAGCAGACAGCCTTATAGCACCAGTGCAGCTAAGTGTGGTCTTGCTATTTGTAGGTGGAACTCAACAACGGGATTCTAACTTGAATCCTTCTGTTCTCAAGGTAAGGATGTTTTGATCTTAAGAATATTTAAAATGGCAGAAGAGATTTTCACAGAAACTGAATTTAATATTAAAATTATTAAATTTAAGGAAAATAAAAAACATAGAGAAGGGGCTTTAGTTAACTAAATCATCTTTACTTAGAGCCCCTCTGACCTGAGTAAGGTGGAACCTTAGAGCATGAAATAATTCTTCCTGTACATAGTTTCAAACACCATCATTTTAAGAGTAATTTCTGGAAGCCTTTTTAACACATCCGTAATTTAAAGCATATCTGCTTATAATATATGTGTTGTAAAAATTGGAAGATGGAAAAGGAAAGGGTTAAACAGAGGGTATTGTGTGCCACAAGCAAATGCAGAATAAAGAGAGAAAGTGTGGAAGGAGGTGCAGAAAGACAAGTCTGTGTCTGTCAAAACATGAGAATCAGAAATGATTAGAGTCCAAATTACAAGTCTGTCTGTCATGAGGCATGATAGATTTAAAATACAGGAGAAGGCAAATGACAGTTAAAGAACAAGCTGGAAAAACTGTTGCCAAAAAAAAAAATCACAGAAAAGTAGCCTGACACAAACAATCAAATTAAGAGACCTCTTCTTGATGGAAAAATGCTTATTGTAAATGAAGGTAAATAACTGTCTAGAGGAGCAACAGACAATGGAAAGTAATGAACACTCTGAACATCACTATTTACTGTATGAATCATTAACACTGAATCCACAGCCAACTAGATTGGGAAGAAGCTCAGAAATCGCCTAAAATGTTCTGTGCACCTGGACAAAAATTCATTTGACACAGCATAGTTCATTCATGTCTGTCTGCAGACTTTTTTTCTGCTAATGCTCCTGACCATATCATAATTAGCTAATATTATCTCAATAAAATAAAATGTAAAATAGATATTTAAAAAGATGGGATAACCTAAAAGTTAATTTTCAGTGTGACTGGAATGGATTCTTTCTATATATTCATATTTTATTTATGGCCTGCCTTATAAAACACTCAGCATGTCTTTCCTCCTGGTTTCAGGCTAGTAAGTAAAATAATATTGGCTTTAAAAATAAGTTTGTGGAACAAATATAGGAAAACGAGGCTGAATGTCAAAACTTCATTTCCAATTTAGACTTCCCAAACTGTCAGAATAGTTGTTATTTTCCTTAAGACCTCAGCTGTTAAAATCAAAAGAAAGTAAAAGAATTGAAACTTTTATTTAAAAATATGATTTAGACACTTCAGAGTGTGAATTGGCTGGGATTATGAAATAAACAACACATATTACTCAGAAAACACAAAGAAGAGAGGAAAAATGCAATATTAACTTAAAAAGATAAAAAAATTAAAACCCCAAAAAAGCCAAAGCAAAAAAGAATCTATGCAAACAAGATCAACCTGAATTTTGGGGGCTGCAAATCCATTATTTTCTAAATCTTAAATATGAATTGGCAACACTTGACATAAAGGGCACTTCAGCAACCAGGGAGTGGGTAGAAGTTACTGTTTAAATTTTAAAGAAATATGAGCTAGCTCACAAATTTGAATTTGTGTTCCAGCCCAGAATCTAAATTTGGAGGTTTCCAAATCACAGAGTTTGCTTTCCACTCACCTCTAATTTGTGTGGAAGCATAAATAAGACTGAGTGGGAGAGTGGGGTCACAGGGAAGTGAACCCACTGTGTACAATGACAAGTTTTCTATGATCCATTTTGCTCAGCAGCCAACAACCAACTTTTGCACATATAGATTGCTGAGAAAAGGTAGCAAGGTGACTCCTTGGGAACATAATGAACCAGCTTGCAGGCAATTTGTTTAAGTGTACTTTTTCTTGCAAGCTCCCCCACCCCTGAATGTGACTGGGTGTCTAACTTCAACCCCAGAGGATGTGTTTCCATTCTACCTGAACCACCTGAAGTGCTGAGTATCCTTCAGAGACAGAGCTTCCAGCATCCATGCCCCTTTGCTAAGTCTTATCTATGTTTGTAGCTGACAATCGGTAGATAATATTTGCAGAGGTTACATCATAGAATAAGAAATAAGTTCCCAATTTGCCCTCAGCTAAACAAAGCTGAATAAGTCAGGCTGCTTTTGCACTCACTGAAAACTGGAGCAATTTAAGAGATGTTCTATTTATCTTCATTACTAATAGCTTTCCTCTGTTCCTGTAACTAGTTCTCCTCTAAAGCACTGAAAGAGCTGGTATCTCTAGCAGATGATTTTAAAGTTATACAGATAGTTATCTCATATTTACACACAGTATAAAATGAAATATTTGTGCCTAGAATGGCTTCAACTTTCCAATCTGTAACACCTTGCACATAAGGAAATCCTTTAACAATGGAACGAGATCCAAACTAAGCAGAGGGGAATTGTTTTGAGGGATGGTTCATTTCCTACTTCTGGCTTTTTACTGTTGATTATTTAGGCACTCATTTCACTTTATAAATGGAAACTGAATCATAGTTTACCAGTGGAAAATTATTGGAAATCAGAGTCCATTCGAGCCACAGACACAGCTATTTCCTCTCTGAACAGGAAGACTTTGCTCAAATGGTCCTTTCGGGAGCTCTGAATGAAAAAAAACCTGTTTCTAGACTCCTTCAAAAAGATCTGCATAGTGTTTTCATACTTTACCTAGGAAAAAAATCAGGATGTTCCTCTTCAAACATGGATGTTAGAGCAGGAAAAAGGAAAGCTGAGTATACATTCTCTACTTATCTAGATAGCATAAATTCTGTTTGCAAACTTGTAATAAGATAGATTGCCTAGATTCTAGCTTCGCTCTTTATAAATTATTAATCTTTATTTATTTTCATTTATATACAAAATAAGACTGGAAAAGGCAGGTCCATGATGGTAGACACATGTGAGATTATTTAAAAAAAAAATTTATTGTAATATACAATTCCTTTCTGCTCATCTAAAAATTCTGACAATTTCCAAACAATAAAAGCATTACACTCTTTTCCTCTGGCATTAGCATCTCTTCTTCTCTAAGAGCTGAGGGAAGTAGGAGAATTTCACAGTTTATTTTAAAAAGCAGGTGCAGGATATTTATGGTAAGTTCTAAAGTACAGATACTGTAGAGGAGTATTTTAAGAGTCATTCAAATCTGGTAATCTCAGTGAGCCTGAGAGCAGAGGCAGCAGGGTTGGATTGGGAATACTGTGGTTCCTGATGGGATGGAGAAGGCAGTTACCAGCCATTTCACAAGTACTACAGGGCTGCAGCTCAGACCATTCAAACCCCAGCCATGCCAGCATCATATGCACAGAGCAGTTGTTTTCTGTCATGAGGCATTTGATCAAATACCCATTTGTGTGTCCCAGATGTTTACAATTGTCTTGACTCCTCATGAGTGGAGAAACATGGGCACTTCTTATAACACCTTATAAAACTTCTTAGTTCCTCTTCAATTAGATATCCCTGATCATTCAACTGAATCACATTTTAAATATGCCTTTTTTCCCCTTTTTTTTTCTATACAGGGAGTATAGGCTGACTGGCTTAGACATAAACACCCATGCTGAAGACTGCTGAAATTTTTGACTACTTAAATGGCAAATACTTGTAACAGTACTTCCAGAAATTCTTTCACAAATACTGAATAGGGTAAAGTGCTCTCTCAGGTCCTTTCCTTCAGAGTAACTTCCCAGTCAGCTGGTTCCAGCCTGCACTCTTGCACGGGCCTACTCTGTCTCAGATGCAGGATTTTACAGTTACCTTGGTTGAAGTTTCTGAGGTTGATCTCATCCCATTTCTGCAGTTTCTGATGTCCCTCTGAACGGCAGTGCTACTCTGCAGAATATTGACTGTTCCTGCCACACCACCAATCTTATTGAGGGTGCACTCCATTCCATCACCCAGGTCACCAGGGAGAATGTTAAAAGATACTGACTGGTCACAGTATTGACCCCTGAGGAAACTGGCTGCCACTGGGGCTTCACAGCACTGAACAAAAACATTTGATGCTGGCCATCCAGATAATGTTCTATGTACTCACAAGCCCAAACACCAAGACTGTATCTTTCCTCTTAGCCATGGAAAAATCCCTGTTGGTCTCCCCTCACCCACAGAGCCATCTGTCTCTTTAGAGAAGCCAATTAAACTGGTCAGGTATGATTTATAAATTTGTGCTGGCTCTTTCCAGTCTTCTTTTTCTTCCCATGCCTGGACATGGCTCTCAGGAGGATATGCAGCATCATGTCTCATCATCTCCCCTGCCCAGCTCCAGCCTGGGATTTGGACACCCCCACCCAGGCTTGGGGACAGACTAGAACATGGGCTTGTGGATGGACCAGGCTCAAAGGGCATGTGGCCAGGCAGGGCTGGGCCTTGAGTAGCTGGAGATCAGCCCTGCTGTGTCATTGCTGAGCCAGGAGCTGGTGGCCGGAACAGGGTCCTGGCTTGTGAGTGAGGTGGAAGGAGCCCTGGTGAGCACAAGCTTCAAGATTTGGAGGAAATCATGTCCAGGAGAGAAAATTACAGCTTTATAAGGCCATAGAAAGGAAGGTAATGAAGATCACCATTTTCAATGCTTCACAAGAGAGAAGGCTGGGTATACTTTGCAGATCCAAGCAATATCTGTAATAAGCCACCCTTCCATGGAGGACTTGACCACTCATTTGGTCCTGCTGCAACTAATCCCTCCACAGGCTGGATGGTCAGAGAGGAGAGGCACAGTGAGAGCTGGTATGCTGCTCATCAGTGCTCATCTGCCCCCAAACAGCCGTCCAGACTGCCATCACACTTTCCACACTTGCACACATCTTAGGAAGAAAAGCAAATCATTCAGGTTTCCAAATCTTTTTTCATTCTACTCCCCACTTAAAATGCATTTCTGTAGAATAGATATAAAGAAGACTCTGTCAACAGTTTCCACAACATTATTCTGACAAACACCTTAAACTGAGCACTCTGGGCAGCCATTTGCCTGATTTCCTGACCTTTATGCTCCCAAGAAAGGCTTTACATTCCTGTATGGCCAGTAGAATTCAATTCTTGATGTAGAAATAATGGCTTTGATATAAGACATCCCACAATGTCACAAGAATTAATAAACAAATGCCTATATTTCATGTGCCCTCAGGATAAGGCAAGAAAAATAGCTAGGGAAAATCTTTATCTAGAATGATGAATCCTCTACAGGGCCATTGATAAAACAGAATCAGACAAGGAGATGTGCTATTGTCAACACAAGTTTGGTCCTCTGCATTACTGTGCAGGTTTTGTCTCAGAGTTAAGTTTCTTTGTGGTAGCTGGTGTGGGGTTATGTTTTGGATTTGTCATGAAATGTGTACTGATACCACAGGGGTTTTTAATTACTGCTGAGCAGGGCTCACACAGCATCAAGGCCTTTTCTACTCCTCACCCCACCCCACCAGAGAGGAGGTAGGGGGTACACAAGGAATTGGGAAGAGACACAGGCAGGACAATGACCCCAGCTGACCCAATGGATGTTCCATAACACGTGGTGTCAAGCTCAGCATGTAGAGCCAGGGGAAGAAGGGGTTAGGGGGGCAAGTTCAGAGTGATAACATTTGTCTTCCCAAGTCACTGTTAAACATGAAGGTTCTCTGCTTTCCTGGGGATGGCTGAACACCTGCCTGCCTGTGGAAAGTGGTGAATTAACTCCTTGGTTTGCTTTGCTCCAATGTGCTGTTTTTGTCCTACCTATAACTGTCTTTATCTCTACTCAAGAGTTTTCTCACTTACCCTTCAGACTGTCTCCCCCATTCCACTGGGGGAAGAGTGAGTGAGCGTCTGTGTGGTGCTTAAGTACCTACCAGGGTTAAACGACCACAATTACTAATATCCTGCATTTCCATACCTTCAGCACCATGTTCAGAGATCCTGACTGACATGGGATACTTGTTAGAACATGTGCAGAAGCACTTTTATCATCTCCTTCCTCCACACCTTCAGTTTAGGAATTTGTTGTCAAATATCAGGGAGATTAGCTTCAAACGTCAAAAGCAGATCTGAAGTTATGAGCAAAGCTTTTTTCTTTTTTTAGGCCATATATAAACCTGCATTTCAAAGACCTTACATAAAGAAATATGAATCACTTCAGACCATTCCTGTTTTGCAAAGCTATTTAATATTCTAGACTGCTGGTCTGCAGGCATCCAAATGGAATGCTAATTATCCACTTTCTTCTCCAGCTAAAGCTTCACTGAGGCTGACAGAAGGAAAGGCACTAGACTGTTGAACAACAATACTATGCTTCCAGTGAGAAAGACAACTATAAAATGTTTCCTGCAGTCTAATTCTTCCAGCATCAGCTGATCCTTTACTAGTCCCTACTTGACACCAATTAATCTCTCCTCTACAGCTTACTGTTCCCCAGGGCTTTAGCTGTTATTCCTGTACTTTATGCTGGATTTAAAATGGAGGTTGGGAAGAACATATTGAGTCTCAAATATAGCAGACTAATACATTAAAATTCCTCCTAATCTTATGATATGTCTTCCATTCCAGTCTTTCCTTGCCCAGCAAAGGTATTTCCAAGACTGCTAGTTCACTGGAATGTCTACATCTTCTTTTCCTTAAAATAAATTAACCAGCTAAAAAGCAGAGGGAAGTTCACCATGTAATGCCGAAATTCACATGAGTCAAGCCAAAGCAACACCAAGGTAATATAATGCATAATTTTTACTGTGCTTCCCCACCAAGAATATTTAGGCTAGATTTTTGGAAGGCCAAAATATTTAGGCAAGGTGTGTCAGGAGGTGTAATAATATGATACATTTGGAAACGGTCAAATTTTGGACTTCCCATATCCCCAATGTACATGCATGAAAGATTTTCTTTTCTCTAACAAAACATGTTAAGTCTTTTGACAATTTCAATTCATTTCTCTTACACCATGATAATCAAAATATATTTTTATGATTTTTTTTAATGATGAAGAGGTATCAATAACAGAATCATACAAGAATACTTTTATTCTTTTATATATTAAGTCTCTTGAATAACATTTAGGTTAACATGTATAACATAGCCTATTGATAATGTTTTTTTGGTTTTTTTCTATGAAATCCTGGGTTCTTGCAGACATTTAATACAGATTAGACTTTAAATAGACATTCTGGCTATATATTATTAAACTTTGTATTTGATGCTTTTGGAGATCAGTCTATAAGTAAACTAAACACAAGTTAATTGCTCAAAGATATGTCTAACCACTGGAAAGGCAAGTTATCATAGTTCATCCTCTAGGTGATAAGTACATGAAGTAGACTCCAAGCCAGAGTATTGACCTACTGTCAGTGTTTCCTCTCTCTGGAAAACTAAGGATTGATTTGAAATGGACCCTTTCATGTCAGTGTCACTAATAAGTACTGAGGCTGCAGCTTCAAGAGTTGCAACTCTGATGCAACAGCTCATTCTGTGAAATCAGGAATTCAGGCTTCTGTCTTCCTTTTTCCTCTTCTGCCAGGTCCTGGCCACACACTCCCATCTGGTTCCAACCCTCACCTGACAGAAGTCACAAACCTATAAAAACCAAAAAAACCCAAACAAACAAACAAACCAGAAAGAAATGGATCATTTTCAATTGGTCTGTGAAATAGAACAGTTTATGTAAGAGTTCAAAAAGTATCTTGGCCAATACAATGAAGGACATAGGGTTATGAGTCCTGGAGCTGGGAGGAAGATAAGAAAACTTGTAAGATGGAGAAAGGAATGACAGACCTGGTCTTTTGGAAAGTACACTCCATTAGGGCCACACAAGTGTCCATAAAAACACAGGCTGAGATTACATAGGGAAAAGTGGTTCTTCCCAGAGGCTCAGTTAAGTAGTTCTCTGAGGTCTAGTGCCTCTTTCCATGTTTTATTTATATTTTCTTCTAAATTTGCATCTCTTCTGAATACGCCCAGGAGAAAAGGTCTGGAGTGGTACTGGCAGGAGGCAGAGCACATCCTCCATTCTCAGAGTTGCACAGCTCATTTCAATCTGGACTGTTTTTCTGCTCAAGTGCCTTTACTCTTCTCTTCTGAATCTTTCTGAACTCTCTGGTTCCATCAACTGTGGGAGTTCCTAAGTACAGCAGAAACATCCACTGATCAAAGTTTCTAAATAATCTTTGCCATTCTACAATGAAACATAAGCATCCATAAGGCTCCTCCTACCACCATTGCCACTTTCTTCCAAGGCTTTACACTTTCAGACCCAAGGGCCTTTTTCCTCATTTGCACAGATTCAGCTCTGTTGATTCTGAAAAATAAAAATATTATTTACACTTCATTTGTATGTGCTCAGTACGAAGAATTGGAACAACAGCTGAGAAGCCGTGTTTTGTTTCATGGCCAATATGGCACGTGTAAAACTTGTGGAGCAGCAGCTGAAAGGCTGTGTTTTTGGTTTTGGGACCAATTTGACATCTTTTAGCAATTTTTTTGGGCAGCAATTCAGAAGGCTCTGATACTTCCCCCTCTCCAGACACCAATCTGGTATCTTTCTAGCTAAGTTTTTCGACACCTTTTGTCTGTGGAAATCAATAAACAAAATCTGAAAATAATTTTTGTTGCAAAAATAAACTGTTACTGAAATTTCTAGCATTATTTTTGGCCTATGTGTTCTTTTAAATCCAAGGTTTTCATCTTTCCTTGCCTAAGTTATATTTATTATACTTTATCTTAAAAATTTAATTAATTTTCCTTTTGAAATATAAATGTTAAGATGGATATGTTCCAGGCACTATCTAAGTGACTAATTTAGCAGAATTTGAAGGATGATTGCTGAGGCTATTGAAATTTTTTTATAAGATTTTTTAAGAACCTGTTCCCTTTAATGTAATTTTTATAAACTTGCTATTCATGAAAGGTGACAAACAACTACCTTATACCAGGAGTTCACTGGGAATTTAAAACTGGTGCCTCTCATGATAATCCTCTGAGCATTTTTGGTCTCCCAGCCACATGTAAGAGATTGACTGTATTGCAGCTTCCATATCTAAAAGTCTTTGTCCAGCAAGGAATCTAATTCTAGTGTGACTGATATCACATGTACTTTTGTTAACCAGGGACAGAGCTGAAAATAACTTCAATTTTTCATGGATATCAAACAGTGCTTTATGTCATGGTAATAACTTTTCTTTTTATTTGATCTATCCTAGACTAAAACGTAACCATCAAGGTTGCAGATATGATTTGAAAAATTTTTCTTCTCCTAGCTTTTAGTTATTGACATGTCCTGTTCCGCATTGCTACTCTCTGTTCTGTTTAACTGAATATCCTAAATAAATACTGAAAAAAAAGGGAAATTCTTTCTGGGATTGACACTTGGCTGGCAAACAATTTACTTCAATATAACATATTTGTTAAAGTAGAGTTTAGATTTCATTTTTCAGAGACAATGTCAAATACATCTTCCTGAAGAAAAAGATCATTCCACCATCTCAAATATATGACAGTAGTATACTGCAGGAAGAGCATGGACTGTTATTACATTAATTTAATCCCTACATTCATTGTTTGCTCACTGTGATCATACAGAATTCTTTATAAGATGTAAAGATGTGATTTCCTCAGTCCATGAAGGCTGTCCAGAAGTATCTCTGGAAAGTACATCCATATGAGTCTCTTAATGTGTCACCATTTATAGATATTAGATATGCCAATAAGTGCAATGAAATATAAGGCATATCCAGATATGGTGTTGAATTTTGGCCTTATGAAAAAGAAATACTCCTTGAGAATGTGGTAAATGCACAAGATACAGAAAAAAATAGCAAACATCTCATTATAGATCTCTTCCTGCTTTTTCTATGAATATAGAAAGCTATTGATCTTTTCCCCTTATGACTTAAACTTTCTATCAAGTTTGAAAAAAATTTAGTGTTTCTGGTATTTTCTGTTTCCTTAGCAAACTCCTGTGAAGCAGTAAACACTACAGCATCCCAGAGTTTGTTTTCTCTCTGACAACATCTACATTTTCTGTGCTTACTCTCAGATAGATATCAAGATATATTTTCAAGATAAATGATTTAATTTCCCTTCATAAAACAGTTTTCCAGGCAAATTACATGAGCTGATTTGAAAAAGGGGTTGTTTTTTTCTTTCCAGAGATTTTTCATATCAACAGATCAGCCCCTGACATCTCAGGTTAAGCTATCTCAGCCTAATCACTGATACGTCAGGGTTTGTGGGAAGCAAAAGGAGCACTGTGAAGGTTTCAGGTCAAATATTAATCTACCTGACAGGAGCATATCTGGAAAGTTTCATCTTCAGCATTCCAGAGATGCCTAAATCCTTCCCACCTGCTGGAATGGCACTGATTTCCAAATTATAAGGTCATTTACAATTTAAAATTTGCATTTAAAAGTCTGTTTGAAGAAGAGGTTTTATTTGTTTCCTGTAGCTCTGTAAACTTACTAGTGAGCAAGGGCTGGAAACTGAGAGCTGCACATTTTTTTAACTGCTTCTTGGTTTCTTTTTCCTTCTTCAGAGAAAAGCTAGGTCTCAGATGCAAACTTCTAAAGTCAGTAAAAGATAACATTTCTCTGTTCTGTGGCTAGGAATGGATAACACTCATTTAATCTATATACATGACATTTTTTCTACATTGGGGTAAAAAACCATAACAGTAGCTTTACTGTTCCAAAAAGCAGTTCATTTTTAACAAAAAGTCAGGGAGAATTTGGAATATAAATACTGCGTTGCATAACAGATGCACTATGTCAAATGAGTAAAATATTTCTGCCTTNGCTTCAGCACAAAAGGACAGGGTATGGTTAACTTACAAAGCTGAAATATGTTATAAGAAGTGGAAAAGGTAATTGTCCTGAAACACAGAAATCCAGAACAGATGGAGTTCTCATGAATAGAATATCAGACTTTTCAATAATGGTTGAAAAATGGATCAGCTACCATTACTTCCTCCAATCATAATGGAACAGATCTTAGTCCCATGCTCCATACTCACAGGTGTATATGTAGTACTCAGTATATCTTTCAGTTTGTTTTCTATATTATCTCATCATCTTACAAGAACAGACAAAAATATATCCCCAGAATATCTGTCAGTGTAAATTCTAAAATGTGTGAAATCAATATATAGAAAAGTCTTTGCTTAATATGAAATATTTGCAAAATTCAATTTTTAATTATTTATTATTTAATTCATTTTAGAATCTTTGAAATATCACAGTGTTTTTGTATACCTGTCCTCAATTGTTCTTCATAATTCCCAAACTTCCTCTCATTTACTTGTAACTACTTAGTGCAACCTGATGATAAATTATTTGGTAGTCATCACATAATGTGCTGTTATTGACAAAAGACCTTTTCTGATCTGCTACACCCATTTTATGATAATGTAAATCTGTAAACTTCAAGAAAGTTACTGAACTCATTTATGCATGAGGCCTCATCTCTTTCATCTTCATTGATTAAGAGACACTAGATAATACCCTCTTATTTGATAAACTTACACATATAAACCTATATATTACTAACAGGTCAGTTGAGTAGATATATCAGCTGAGTTGTATGCAAGGGAAGTTGATTTTACCCTTAAACTAAGGATAGAATCAATTTTGGAAATAATTTTGTACTCCATGATCACCTTGAATTTATCCAAGATTTTTTATTAAACATTGGCTCCAGTAGAACCATTTCCCAGTATTCTGAAACAATCTTTAAAAGCATTGCTCTGGAGGAAATTATGGGACTTTTCAGAAGACCAATTTGAGTAAACCCTGCCTGTTTAGAAAACTGAGATATCCTAAAAGTGTGCAGTAAGAATTTTCTCTGTTAGCTTAAAATATAACCTGGAGATACCTATGCTTGAGGTAGTCATTCTCTTTGAGCTTGTCATTAGAGGGATGTAAGGGCAAGACTCATCTGGTCTCGTTTATACTGAAATTAAATGCATTAACTGTGTCATTTTTTCACCCCAGTAACTATGAAGGGAGTAAGGATGACTAACTGACACATAAATGTCTATATCCTGGATAACTAAAACTAGTGGCTATGTCTCCCACACGACAGATCTCAATGAATTACCCTTGTACTCAAGCAACAAAAAGAACCCAATTTTCAGGTTATTTCTAAAATGAGGGGGGAAAAAATCATATGTATGCATAGTACTTCAAACTATAATAGGAGAACAGAACACATTTGAAGAATTAAGTGAACAAAGCTGGACAGACTGACAGAGAAAGAGGCACTGGTTAAACACTTGGGATGAAACAAGATTTGTAACATAATTTCTCAAGGTCCTATTCTGTGCCTGATTTTATTCATTTTATATAAAAATAGTTTGTGCACATGATTAAGAGACTAACAGGACCTCTCTGAAAATCACGCTGTACTGTAGGTGGTTCTTCATGACTCAGCAAGGAGGAAATCTGTGTCACATGGGCCAGCTCAGTTGTCTAAGGTACCTCCATCACTGAGAACAGGAGTAAAGTCCAGGAGCTGAACTTTTATGATCCTTGTGGGTCTGTTCCAGCTCCAGATATTCTGAGTTAATGTCCATCCATCATCACTGTCATTTCTATTAGTCACCCCAGAAGGCCCAGAGAAGAACAAGTAGAGGATGTAATTTTATCATCAAAAGTTACATTCTAAATAGAATTTTCTATAAAATTAATTTTATCATCTTGAAATAGCAGAAGGCAAGAAAGACCTGAATATCCTTACTCTGTCAAATGGTGTCATGTGACTCTAAGCAGGCAAAAATAATCCTAGTATGCTTCAGGCAAAGTGATAGAAATAGAGATGTGTTGATGCCATTATATAAGGTGCTAGAAAATTCTCCTCTGAAATACTGGATCCGGTCCATATTCAAAGACTGTGAATTTAAACTAGAACAAACTTGGAGAATAACCTCAAAACAGATCTGTAAAATAAAAGTGGAGATAATATATATGAAATATCATAAATATCTGTAAGCACATATGGTGAAAACCATCAGAGAGAAAAAAAGAGCTAGTAAGTTAATAGAAACTGCTGGCACAGTAGCAAAATGGTGTAAAACAGTCATGAATACTTTTAAACTGCAAGTTAGGAGATTTCTAATATCAGGAACAGCTTTCAACCAGAAGCAGGAGGAAGAGAAATCGTAGCCAATTTTATAATGAGTCTTGCAGCATTTATAAACAGGTTTCAGTTGCCTATAACAACAGTGAGCGGGGCTTTAGGACCCACTAAGGTTTTCCAGCCTTGTGTCCAAAGATGCAGAAGGCACTGGTAACAGAAATTCTTCTTGTTCATTTAAATGGGAAGTTTTTACAGAACTTTTGTAAGTATGAACAATGGGAATAGGTTTACTTTCATGGTATTAAAAGAACGCACTCATTGGCCACTATCTTGAAAATCTCTTATTATACTTTAGCATTAATTTTAATTGTAACAGTAAAATTAGTTGTTTTCATTTATAGTTGGGCTAAAAGGGGCTTGGGTGTCAGGTGTGTTTCTTTTTATTCATATACGTGTTCATAATAAGACAAAAGAGAAAGGAGAAATGCTTAGGTTGGTGGGGTTTTTTTTTTTGTTTGTTTTNCTAGGTTTCTACTTGTTGAAACACAGTTTCATTCACTGCATGATAATGTTCCACCTTTGTTACTGAGAAAAGCAGAACTTGAGCCCTCCAAAGTTGAATAAACTACATTTATAACATCTGCAGTATGCCATGTGATTGATTCTGTGTGTTTTGTTTAAGGCAATTTTTTCCGCTTTGTTTTGCTTATTTATGTTTAATGAGGAATGAAGTTAATTTTTATAAAAACTAATAAAATCAGGAAACTCGGGTTAAGTCATTTATTACTAGAGAAGCCATTTTAACAGTCTCTTCAAAAAAACATAAGTAGAAGTCCTTTTGTTGCTACTCTCAGACAATATTTTTTCTAGGTCTGGTTACAGATGTTAAGAGTAATAGCCATGAGGTGTTATTAATTATTTCAATATCAATGAAAATAATATAATAATAAAAATAAAATGGTAATTAGTCATATCTATTAACACAGTCTTATTGATATCACTATCTCCTACTCTGATTTTCTCTTTCTTTTTCTTTCCAGTTATCTTTTGTTTCCTCAAGTGTATTCCAAATTCAGTCTATACAGACCTGGCTTGAGGACACAGAAATTAAATGGTGAAAAAGCTGAAACCAGTGGAACAAACATGAATTTTATTTATATTCATCTCACTGAGAACAAGGTCCTACACAAATAATAAAATTGTTTTAGTAGTGATCTAGAAGACTGGGCTAACAGTATGGCTGGAGATGGAGCATGACACTAACTGAAATTGGGATTTTAGCTAGCAGTGTTTCTTGCTTCTGTGTTTGCACAGAAAAACACCACAAGCAACATCTGCTTTCTCAGATAACTCCTATAATTCTGTCTCTAACAGAATAAAGGGTACTGAAGATTTAAAGGTGTGGAAAAAGCAAAAAGATATTGTCATTTGGTCCAAATCCCAGATTAAGTCAACCACTACCCCCAGAAGAGAACCCTGAATTCCCAGCTCTCAAGGGTCCATGCCAGCCACTTGGAAACATCCTTTCTTCAGAGCTGATTTAAAGGAAGGTAACCAAGAAAAAGAACCCAAGATTCCAAATTCCACAAAAAAAAGCTTTACTTTGCCTTCTAAATCTGAGGAGGTGTGCTGCAATTTTTAATGCATTTCTAATTCTAGCTCTTAGGCAGTGAATGTTATAATACTTTAGTGCTGTTTGATTTTTAATGAATAAGAAAAGGCCCACTATTGCAAAAGGATGAGTACATTTTCCATTACAGGATACAAAATTGCTTTGTACCAGTGTGCTAAAGTGTACATAAAACCTGCAAGCCATCATTAAGAGTGTGTGCAGATGTGTGCTGCTCAAACAGGTACACCTGTAAAAAGGGCTGCCATTTACTCCCATGCAGCTGGTCATTACTGCATCTTTTGCAGAATTTATTACCCCCACTTAAATTTGCTTACAGAGATACTCACATGAGCACTTTGTATCTTCTGAAGTAAGCGAGCTGAAATATTTTGGCTAATGGATCTTGGCAGATTTAGCTCATTAGTACTTAAGCAGAACTGGCATCAGACACACACGAGCAATGACTGCATCCAGATCAGAAAGAAATAACCTGGTTTTTGTTTCCAAGTGATATATCTTAACAACACATTGTCACATACTTTAATTCTTCACTAAATCTGAATGACAAATTTAGAAATTTAGAAATGACAGATAAGAAGAGGCCTGAAAGAGACCCTAACAGGCCATCTCATCCATTTCTATCTCCATATTTCTATGTCTTTACTGACAAATTCTCATCCAACTCGTTTTTTAATAACCTCCAGTGATGGAAATTTCACAACCTGCCCAGGCAATGCATTCCAGTGCTGCACTAACCTTTCTGTTAGGAGGTTTTTCCTGTCATCTGATCTAATCTCCCTTGTGGTAATTAGAAACCCCTGCTGCAATCACAATACATTATTCAGTTAGTCCACATCCCTCCTGAACTGTGCACAAAATTAGTGCTCCAGCTGACACCTTACTAGTGCCAAATACAGCAAATATTTCAACTGAATTAGAGATAATACTCCTATTTACTTTTTTTTTTTTTTAAGAAAGGCATAACATTCTTGACTCTTGTCCAGCTGGTGAGCCACAGTACCTCTCAGATCCTTTTGTTTAGCCAGATGTTTTTCAGTTTTTACTTACAGAGAGGAATTCTTTGTGCATCCTTTTAGAACTGTGTCTGTTTTCTCTGTGGAGGTTTTGAAAGACTGCGGTCAGCTTGACCTAACCATATGTAGTCTGCAAAGAGCCAGAGAATGGACAGGTTACATCCTCAAAACCCTCTCAACTTGAAAAATTCTATGATTCTCTGACTTTCTGAGATAATTTTGAACTTGGATTCTATTCTATTCTGTACTCAAAGGTTGTCCATCTTGTGTTATTTGTGACTTTAATAAAATTACATCCTTGCCTTTTGATTATCACAAAAAACTTTGCACAGGTTTTAATCCAATATTGGATCTATTCTTCCTTTACTCCAAAATTGGATATATTCTTCCAGATTGACTATGAACCACTGCTAAAATACTCATAAAGTGTACTAACTGCCATGTAACACTAGTGGTTTTCCCTGCTCATCACGAGTCAGACATAAGTGTAAGAAGTCTGAAACCTTCCCAATGACACCATTTGTTAAACAGTGGCTTCTCCTTCAGGATAGATCTGTGATCTCCCCAGACTTTTACCCTGTCCTAGAGGATCAAACAAAAATACCATCTGTGTTCAGGTCTTTCACCATCCTTCCCAGAGATGTATGATGTCTCATCGCTTCAGTATTATTCCCAGCACTATTGCAAGTTCCTACACAGGTGAGCATCAGCATAAAGCAGCAGCCACTGGGGCAGATGAGCCTCAGCAACTGGATTAAGAGTGCTGGCAGGGTGTGCAGCTCATGGAATGTCAAGGCCAATACTCACATGCATCACTTTCACTCCCTTAGGACTCAACTGCTAAATAATTCTGTCTTTCCTATCCTCTTTAGAGTTCTTCACTGCATCTCATGGCCTCTTGCTTCCTTACTATTGGAATGATAAATCATATACTCTCAGTACCAGCATGCTGGTATTATGAAGGTAGATTCTGCCTTAAACAGAGAACATCAGACTCTAAAGAGCAACCAGCTGTAGTCAGCTTCAAAAACTTCTTTCCTCTTTTCCATCCCCCATAGCTTCCTATGGGACCATGTTTCTTCTAATTAGATCTGACAGTCAGTGATTGCAACTAAAGCCATCCAGATTGGTGTACTGCCCCTCCTGTTCTCTAAATCTCCTTGTAGAGACAGTGACTGGAGTCTTGCAGCTTTAAACAGTTTTTCTCATGACTCAGCTGCTACAGATTCATACAAGCTCACCAGCTCCTAGGTTTCACACCAAAATGACGGCCTTGGTCCTCAAAGTATATAATTTCTTTGCTCCTGTACCCCAGCAGCAGAGTTCTAGGAATATAAAAGTGATTTCTTTGACATCTCTGGTTTGGCTGGGAGATGAAGAGCTGAAAATGTGTACAAGACTTCATTTCTTAACAGCTTTTACTTGACAGAAAAAGTAACTAATGAATTTTCTCTCACTCAGAAGTCCATGTCTCTGGTTTGAACATGGTCTCTAAAAACTGCAGTAATTATTTCAAGATTTTTATTTGTTTAGGTGTCAGAGTAGTGGAAGACAACTCAATAATATGAACATATAGATACACAGTGGGTACAAAACAGAGAGAGGGTCATGTGATCAAAAAGGGTGGAGAGGAAAAAAATTAACAGCTTTCTTACTATGTGTAAATCCAGCCCAAAGCTCTCACAGACAAATTAAGAGAAGAAACAATAGCTTTTATCTGTGCCAGTGTAGCTTTGTAGCCACTGCTCAGGTGATGTCAGGGATGCCTGTGATACTGGACTGACAGAAGATGTGCTACAGGTGTATCAAAATGGCAGAATGGGTATCTCCTTGTACATGTAGGTTTTTTCCTAGAGGGATTGAGGTCTGTGCAGGCAGCTTATAGCATTCAGGGAACAGTGTTAATTTCTGTTTCTGCCATCCAAAACATCTCCTTGAAAAATCCCTAAGACACCCAAAAAGGACAATCCACTTCTGTCCTTCCTGCATGTCATTAGATAATTTAATCTGGAAAAGGTGATGTGATGGTTCAGCTGTCTTATTTTCTTTGCATCTTCTTTCCTTTAACTGAAAAGACTTTACAAATAACATGAGATTCTCTTCACTGAGATTCGTTTAAGAAGTTGAATGTAGGAAGCAGAATTCAAAGATTATGATCTTTGAAATTTGAAGATTTAAATCTTTTGGGAATTATACAAGTACCTATTGTGTCAATAAATTATAATTTGGGACATTTTGAGAGAAATGTTCTCAAGAAAATTTGTAAAACTACTTTCAATCTTAATGAAATTCAACTATCTCTGCATACACAACAATATGTTTGTTTGCTAGGGGAAAAAAAATAAAACCAAAAAACTCTTGGCACTAGACGGTTTTAAATTCTTGTTTTCCCCCCTCCCTTACTAAATTCTGGATCAGTCAAACCTGTATATGTTTTTGTCTAAGCTGAGTGACAGAACTGTAAACCTAACCTCGTCAACATGCTGTAAATGGTTTGAATTAATTAATTTCCTTTGGAAATCTGTTGTATCCTGTATTTCACTTTAACCCCCTATGAAGAAGGCCCAACGTGGAAGTATCAGTTAGCACCATAAGCACAGCTCGGTGACAACTTTGTTGTTAATGAAAAATGGTTACTGTTCCACACGGAAGCCCATTGATGTTGATATGGCCAATGCTCCTGTGAGCAAACATCTGGTCTGTGTTAGATGCTAATTCCAATTCACAGTCAATATTTTTGGACACTGCTATTGTTGGTAATTTATTGATATTACCTGGGTGTTCTGCAAAGCTGTTTTGATGTATGTAAAGCACATTTATTTAATAATAATTTATTAATATTACTTCAAATTATATTGTCACGTTGGTTGGGTTTGTAAAGACACACATCCTTAATACCTACATTCTTGTTTAAGCCCCACTTGATTATCTTAAATGTTCCCATTTGAAGAACACTATCACTGCTCATGTGTGTTCTGTGCTCAAATCTGCCAAGATGTAGTAACAGAAGTATGTATAAAGAAGACTTCTCCACATCCAAAATAACTTTATAAAACTAAGCCTCAGTAATCCACATCATAGGAGTAAGGGTACTGGAGACAAGAAATACCCATGCTGTTGAAGTTTATATACTTGCTCACAATGCCTGTATTGGGAAGGTAGTTGCACCAACAGCTGATTGATGACTGTTGCTGATTGTTCTGATAGATTTCTTTTTATAAAATAGCAAAATATATTTTATACTTATTTGATAGTAAGGAAGGAGCTGTCATCTACCAGACATTTGTAAGTAAAACTATATTGGAACCCATGCTGGTAATATTACAAATGATAAAAGTTAATAAGAATGTTCTGGCAGTTCAAGCAAGAGTGAATTTAATTGATTAAATTGAAGAGTTACACTGCTTGAGAAAACAAGGGGTCAGCATGAAAAGCCTGTTAGATCAAGAAGGACCATTTATCGAGCAATAAGGGAAGACAGAACTCAGGTAAGGAGTAATTACACTAGTACAATTTTCCATCAGGACATTTGGGTTTTAGTGGATGGGGAGGCAAAAAATCTTATGAAGCCAGACAAGTGGAGGCAGAGAATGGGAGCAAGAGTCAGGGAGTGGGGGACAGGGAAAAATAAGTGGATATAAGTTAGATGTGGGGCAAAGTAAGAAACTAAACTGTGTGTGGAGGAAGGAGTCAAACCTGGCTTGAGTCCCAGGTCAGGCTGGGAACCAGGTGAGAGAAGGCTTCCAAACTGGGGTGAGGTTAAGTGAAGACTTTATGAACAGAAGGCAAGAACCAATGTCCTCTGACCCTGAGAATGGCTGGACTAAAGGGATTTAAAAAAGGTGCACTAGGGAGAAGTAATTCATACTGGTACCACTGAGAAGAGGATAAAGGTGAGGCGGTGGGGGAAATAAAATATTCTTAGTAAAAAACCTCAATTATTTCTTTCCTAATTTTAGAGGACATTACTTTGTATCTGTAGTATTTTGATGTGGGGGGACAGTGGTGAGATATGCACTGTAAATCTAGTTCATCAGAAAGGGGGCTGTGGTTTGAAACACATTGTTAAGCAATGAGGAGATCTTGAACATCCTCCTTTGTAAAGAATCCTTGGTTGCTATGGAGGCAGTTTCAAAAGTCCTTTGTTAGAATATGTGTTTTCTACTAATAAAAAAAAAAGAGGTCACACATTTTTGGCACAAAGTTGATAACCCAGAAATTAAAAAAAAATTAAAATAAAATGTATCACTGAAGGGGTGGAGAATCAGAAATTCAAGCAAAAGCATGCTACCCATAGGGAAAAGACAGTCTGTAACTACGGGAGGAGGAGAAAGGTAGGAAACAAAGAGTGTACATTTTAAGAATAGTTTCCACTTCTTTCTGGTTATCTATTGGCAGAATGAGAACAAACTTCATGCGGAGGGGAAAGGCAAGCCTGCTCTTGCAGTCAGAAAATCAGACCTATGCAAACTAAAGACGAACTGAAAGCTTCAGAGAAATCCATCTCTCTGTTCCAGAGGGCATCTTTCTTACACTGCTCAGAAAGGTGTCTGAGCAGTTTTCCAGGAAAGAGAAACAGGCAGTTCATCCCAGGGTCTTTCTCTTTTCTTACTCCACCATACCAAGACAGTGTTTAGTGTTTAGCATTAGTCTACAGTTCAGGCTCTTGTGACTTAAAGAAAAGGAGAGCGGAAGGTGTGGGCTTGCTTTTTAAGCTTCTTTTTAATGAGTTAGAAACCTCTGGTCGTGTGCCACCAGTGAAAAATCTGCCTCGGCAGTTTCGTGCTGGAGAAAGTACCTTGCTTCTGGGGAGCACTGCTGTCAGAGAGGACCCTGCCCAGTCGGCATGAGCTGGAGAGCCTCTTGCTGAAGAGCAGGAACGGCATCCTCCAAGCCAGCCAGGGCCCGTTAGAGCAGCCTGCAGCGCTGTGAGAGCTACAGCCCCACTGTGTGTTTGCATCTGAGGCTGGCGAGGACGGGCACACACTGCTGTGAGAGGGGCCCATGGGGCTGGACTGGGGCTGGAAAGCATATGTGGAAAGCAGATGTGGTGTGTGTTCCTGAGCAGAGCAGAGTGTGACAGCAGGGGCTTGGGAAAGCAGTCTCAGTAATGACTGTGTTAAGATATTTTAATAAAGAAGTTACCTAGTGTAAATAAATCCATGTGTTTTGTAATCCATAGGCCCATTCTGCTTCAGCATCTGGCAATGTGGGGATTTAGCAGTGATAGAATTAATGGTATAGCTTCCTATGATATTTAATGGGGAGTGGAAAACAATTAATGACTTATTTTAAATGACAGTTTCAAGAACAGTCTTCATTAAGGGAGGCTCAAAATTAAAGGAGATTATGTTGCTAAAAGCCAGGAAGAATTAAACTAAATAAGAACAACTTGGAAGAGGGATCTACACGCATAAGTAGTTTGTCTTTATGTACTATTATAACTTTAAAGGCTCAAAACTTGTCATAGAAGTGATTTGGGGAAGAAAAGAAATATTTTGGCTAGATTTTATTTTCTGTGCTAAAAGTACCCATTTTATCTGACTTTTATTTAGTTTTGCCAATCTTTCCCTACTCTCTTAATTCCCTTTCCAACAACCAAGAATCAACTTTGTCAAAAAAGAGCAAGGAATGGACATGGAACAGGTGGTGTGGGGGCTTTTTGCTAGAAAATACTGACAAAAAGTGTTTCTAATTTGCTTGGTTTACCAGTGAACTTTTTCAGGAGAAATAAATAACCAGCTATGTCCTCAGTCTCTATGAATATACTAAGTCAAGTAGCTTGTACACAGAGTTCCTGTTTGCCTCTAGTTCTAAAGCTGTAAAACCACAGAATCATAAAATGTTAAGGGGCTGGAATGGATTTTAAAGTATCAGCTGAATTTTTATTTCAAGAAAAATAGGCAGAGTTTCTAGGTGAGCGCTTTCAAGCTATTGCTTCTTTTTTTTAAAGTAGATAGTTCATTAAAACTCTCACTGAAGAGACCACTGGAAAGAAAACTGAATATTGCCCCTTTCAATCATTAGGCGACTGGACATGAATATTCAACCCTGCTCTTTTCCCCTGACTTTTTTTCTCGCTCTGGAATTGCAGTCAGTACTATTTATCATTTTCTTAAGGTTGTCTATGTCTTAGATTGTGTGGGATGCCTCTGAAATTGTTTTGAAAGCATGTAAGTTCATAAGGAGAGGGATAGTTGCAGTAATACTTCAGCATACTCAAGGAAGCCTGTGATCCCTCTTCAAAAGGGATGGGACACTGCCAAAGGTATTTTAATAATGTTGTCTAGAAAGCTAGACAACATTATTTAAATTTATTTTTAATTTTTTTTATTTTATTCTTTGTGTAGTCTTTTTGTTTATTATTCCTGTAGTTATCTGAATGTCCTTGTTGATGAAAGTGTTCTGCAATTTTCAGTGTTTGTGCACAATTTCACACATCCCTGACTTTCCTAAGCGAGGAAAATATCTACAAATTTAGTACCAAGTAAAAATGTGAAATAGGAACATTCATGGCTTGCTAATCGTCGCTATAATAACCATGTGTGTTCTGGGGAATTACAGTTGCCTAAGGCCCACTAAGTTGCTCAGCTATTTCCTACTGGTTTTGCCCCTTCAGGAAAAGGAGTGTCAGGACCTTCCTCTCCCCACTGGCTGGTTTGTAGGAGGGTGGGTTTAGGGAAATGACAAAAGAGAGTGAAAAGTTACATTGTTTTCATAGGTTTGCTGCCAGTAGCTGGCCCTAGGGGAGACAGATGTATTGGTAGTTAGAGCTTTGCCATGGCAGAGATCTCTGAATTTGAAGAAAAGTTCTTGTTCTTCCCTCAGCCAGGCACCCCAGAGGCTTCAATGGATCCAAAACAAACGTGCTACATGCTGCTACAAATTTTTGCATTCATGCTGGCTTGAACTTCCCCTGAAAAAAATGCAGTCCTACCAGATTTCTAAAAGAAATTATTCCTGTCCCACTGCAGACGGAGAGGGAGGGAGGGAGGGCGGGCTGGCCCGGGCTCCTGCGGAGCGCGGCCTGCGGGGCAGCGCGATGGAGGTGCCGAGCTCGGCACAGCCCTCCCGGGCTCCGCGTCTGCCGGTGTGGGCCAGAGGGCCCAAGGACACCCAGGAGCAGCTGCCAGACGGATCCACGCGGAATAGGCTCCTTAATGGACACTGCCCTGTGGGGAGATTAGTGCCATATGCCTCCCTGCTCCAACAAATCCCCTCCACTCCCCTGACACACATATACAAACCCCTTTCCCAAGCAGCCCCCTGAGCAGGAAAGCATCTGCCTGTGGGCTGGCTCCTGGAATGAAACCTGCTCTCTCTGGTGTTTTGCTGTATGCACAGGAGTCTGAAAACAGGTCTTGCTGGCAGTTTGTTTATGTTCTTCTCTCTCTGTTCTAGTGAGTTCTGATGATCCCCTGATTTGGCTTCAGAGATAGTGATGAGTGGTGAGGACACATTCACCTTCTCCCAAGAATGTTGGCCAGAACTAGTCAAGTTGCTCTGATGTCCCTGGAACATTGCATTCTCTCCAGTGGTTAATTTGTATGGGAAAATTTGTGCAGCTTGTTTACACCCTCAGATCACCAGTTCTGTCTGGGTATTGTAATCCCTGAATCATATTAGCAAGGATGTTTTTGTGCTTATTTCTCACCTCTTTGTGGCATGGGACATGGTCCTCTAAGATAATTTACAGGGTTTAATAAGTCCCAGTGCTTTCTCAGGCACTGGCAGTCTCCACTCAGTCTCCACTTTCTGTGCCACTTTGCCATTGCAGCTTTTGGTCTCATACTGCACATCTTCAATAACTTCATATGGTGCTGGAAAGGGGGTTGCAGAGACATACAGACGTACAGAATAAGACCTTCCTAACTAAGCCAGCTAACCATGCATGGTTTCCTATAGCTCACAGAGCTATAGAATCATAGAATGATTTGGGGTTGGAAGGGACCTTGAAGATCATCCAATTCCAACCCTTCTGACACAGGAAGGGATGTCAATAGTTGTTATGGTTTGGCCTTGCTGACATAGATGGTACCTTCCAGTCTCAGTGTAATTAAAGTAGAAAAACAGGGCCAAAATTGGAATATTAGTGTTACCATTACAGTGTTGTGATAGAGTAGCAGACGTGCTACAGACACACCATACATTGTTAATGGCTTTTAAGATATTGCCACTCCATGAGGATTCCTCTCATCTGGGATCCTCTGAAGTCACTGGAGGCACTGTTACCTTGTTCATCACTGATGACAGACGAAGCAAAAAGTGGCCGTGCTCTTAATTTATTTGTCTCAGTAAGATTTTTGAATCAACCTTTCTCTGTCTGCTGCCTCTTCCAGGCCTCTAATGAACAGCCTTTACTTCTTTCAAGAAGTTTACAAGTGCATCAGTGTCATATCTAGCCCTGCTAGGTAGAAATAAGCCATGTTCTTTAAACACAGTTGTTGGAGCAATACTAGAAGGTCTATTATTTTTTATGTGAAGAGATTTATTTGAAGAGAATGAAAAGGTTCTTTCTATTGCTTCTTTATCTCACTGCAGTGGGAAAAAGAGAGACATCACATTTTCTCCTTCTGTGCTTCTGGTTCTTTTGCACAAATGTATCTTCGTAGAATGTTTTTACTATTATGCCCTAGGGAGGAGTGTTAGCAGAATCCAAATATTTATATGTTTATTATTCTCTGCACATGTATTTTCCATTAACATCAGTGGAATTTAAACATGTACCTAGGGAAGGGAAAACAAAGAGTTAATGATCAAAGTGAGGGAAAGGGAAACACAGGGGCCCCAGAAATCCAGTTAGCTGTGGGGGACAGAGGAGGAAATTATTTTCCTGAATTAATTATATCTAATAGAAATGAAAAAGGCCTGATGGGCTTGGATCATCTCCCTCTGCCCTCTGCAGGAAAGGGATTGTATCTATGTTTGCCTCTCACTCTTTGTACTTTATCTACTCTTGGACACCTTCAGTGACACTGAATCAAATTACTTCAGACTTCTTTATTGGCAACTAATTACCATGACTGTCAAAAAATGTTTTCCTCATGTGCAACTTTAGAAAGAGAACTTCCTCAGCTTGGAAAATACATGGTGAGTTATTTGTGTAGTTAACTGTAACTGAGAAAGCAAAGAGGTAGGACTAAGTGATCATAGAATATCTCAAATGGAAAAGGACCCATAAGCATCATCAGGATACTCCCAGAAGAAAAAATACCTCCTTGCAGGTCAGCCAGTTTCAGAGTGATCACAATGAGGAACTCTGGAGCATTACAAAAAACACAGCTTTACTTTAATTTATGCCCCTGTGAAAGGAGATGAAGAATAAAGTCCATCTCATAGTGAAAGAATATATGTTGCAAAGTCCAAAAATCCCAAATAAGCAAAAAAGTGATGAATACTGAGTCACAGCAAGTTCAGTGTTGGTGTAAGCAGTGGAACAATCAAATCTGAGATACTTAAAGATTCTTGGATCATTTCCATAGGCAGAAAATTAGATGACAGAACAGCACAGCAGTACTTTCCCCTCCCATTCCAGCCCTCCTAACATTTCATTTGGCAACCCTTGGTGTCTCATTTAAACCAGTGGCAAGACACCTGAGCAGCTGGAGCACTGCAGCTGCTGGTGCCTTTCCAGCACTGTATCAGTGCTGTTATCAGTGCAACCAAGCAGCTAGTGGGCACCAACACATAGCATTGGGAAACTGGACACTCTGAAGAAGACGATAGACTCTCAAGTGACCATGGAAAATATACTCCTTGTCACAGAACATCTGAAAATATTTGTTTGTCTATTAATTGTGAACGCCTTTCAGAGCAATGAACTATTCTGTCTGGAGGCAGGCATTCCCAGAAAAGCAGAGGTGGAAGAGGTGCATATGTCACTACCTCCATCTTTGTGAGGGGTTGCATCTTTTAGACAGAATTCTTTCTCTGTGTTGGGGTTTGGGTGTTCCTCCTTTTTTGTTTCTCTTCACCTGTGGAATTTTTTCCCCCCATCAGTTGCTAAGGGACCATAATGGCCGGGTACTTAAGGGGAACAAAAGAAGTGATTAAACTGAGGGAAACAGGTATTGTGAAGCTGGGAGAGGTTTTTTCTCCCAGCAGGGTGGGGGTACCTTGGAGTTTGGGGCGGGCAAAAGGTTTGGCTGGAGG
>VZTR01012703.1:118324-129165 GCA_013400775.1 Chaetops frenatus
TTTTTTTTTTTATTCCAAGGGAGGTCCCCTGCCTTCCTTAGCAGACACCTGTCCTTCAAACCAGGACACTCTGCTTCAGCAGTGGTTAGTCAGGAATGTATTTTGAGCTGTGCCAAAAGGCAAGACAAGTTTCTCCCACTGTAAATTTAGCTAATCTCATATTACCTTGGAATTTCACTATAGTGCCCAGCCAGTCTATTTTCCCCATTTCATTAAACTATCAGTAACCATGTTAGGGGAACTTACAGGAAATAGGTAACTGACTCATTTCTGGAACAGCAGCTGACCTACGTACTCAGAGAAGTAAGAAAGCTTTGTAGTCAGGTTAGGAACAGAGAAGTGCATTTGACTGCCTAAGCTCAGAAGGACATATAAAGTTAAAGAGCCTTGGTGAACTAATACCATTAGGGATTTTCATGATGTGATAGTGACACTTTTATTAAAGGGTGAGAAGTAATGCTTTACTTTGGAAACATAATTTTCCCTGATATTTTAACTGCTATATCTCTGGGATGATCATTATCCTTTATTCACTTCTTAAATTCATTATTATTTTTCCACAATGGAACCTATTGAGGTTTCCATGGTATATTTCTAAATTGTTCTTGAAGGAATGAAGCAGAATATAGTCATTCAGAACAAATGAGAACTGATAATTAAGAAGAAACACTTCAGTAACTACAAGGTGGTTCAATTAAAGTAATAAAGAGAACCAGTTGTGATTGATCCATTCAAAGTCATCGTTTATTTTTACAAACTGGATTTGATTTCTGGCTAGCTGAGAACAGGCAAGTGATCTCAAGGCTGCAAGAACCAGACAAAGCATCTGAATAATGAATTACTTGCATTTAACCTTTGCTTATTTTCAAGTAAGAGTTGTTGTCAATGTAACAGCTTTGAAACAGTGATTCCACTAAGATTTCAAAAGCTTTTTTTAATGGGATCCAGAGTTATTTTTTTATTTCCACTGAGTAATTTTATTGTCTATCAGTCAGACTCTATGCATAAATATATGCAGTGAAGCAAACGAAAATCTCACAAAGATGGAAGCATGAGAAGGCAAAGGAAAAGAAGTCACTGCTAGTTCTATACTTACAGAACAGTTACAAGTAAAACTGATGGGCATAGGCAGGCTGCTGTCAGAATTACCAAGCCCAGAGTACAGATTTTCTCATTAGTGATCCAAGAACTTAGTAGAGATTTTGCTCATAGTTTTCATGTACTGGTTTTGACACCTAAAGAACAATTTAAATAAAAGAAACTCATAATGATACAAACTAGACATTTTACCATCTCATTTGCAGAATTAAGGCCACAGGTTTAGATTTTCTCCCTTCTTTATATTATGACTGAGAAGAGTCACAGACCTCAGAAAGGCAATGAGAAACCTCATACAATGAGTAAGAAGCTACTTAGAAACCCCAATTTCTGAAATTGCAGCCTCCTTTGAGATCCTTAGGCCAGCTCCAAGAGATCTCTTGGTGTATCTGAATCCAAAGATAAGGATTGCCTATGGAAAAATACCAAGTACCATCTAACACAACATCACAGATACAGCTTGTCTTTAAACATCACCAAAATAGGTGTTGCTACCCAGTTTTTCTGTAACAAAAAGATGATTGCAGTATTCAGACCAGAGCCAGGATCTGTTCTTCTCTGTCTGATAATTTTTAAATTTTTAATTTCCACCTCAGTAGGCAGTTTCCTTCTGGAAAGAGGCAGTTCTTCTAACACTTTACTGAGTAACATTCTGCAACTTTCTTGGTGAAGATAGGCCATTTTCTAGGAAAGAAAGTAAGTTTAGCAGGGTCTTTTTTTGCCTTAGCAAATAAAAAAAATCTGGAAATGAACATCTTAAGAATTGATAGAAAACCTTTGCTATGAGAGAGGTCAGAAAAAAGAAAATAAATAGGAAAACATCCGAGTTTTGAGCTATCACTTCCTCTCCTGAAAAAATTTTCATTGTATTCTATTTATCAGCTTCCCTGTATATTAATGCAGAAGGATAAAGTTAAACATATTTTCCTGCTTTCTCAAATTTGTGAGGTCATTAATACTCAACTTGTAAAAAGAATTACTGAAAATTAATTGTCCATAATGGGATTAAGGGACTGTACATGTAAAGGTATTTGGGGAAATTGAATTATTTGTGACTTGTGGCATTTATGATTGTCCAGCCAATAAAAGCTGATTTTTTATACATCTTTACCTGTTACTCTTTCTTTTAACATCCGTCTCTTCTTTCATTAGAGAAGGAAGATGAGAAAAAGTGATCAAACACAATCTTCAGAAGCACTTGCAGGATGATTTGTCAAGCACAATGAATGGAACATTTCATTCCGTTAAGTGAAAGAAATCTTAATTGATACTTGAGAGCAATTCCTTTGACAAGAAGAGGCTTTTATAAAGTTCTCCTTCCCTACCCAGAATATTGTCCAGTTCAGTGATGCTAAATAACAGAATATGAATTGAATGTAATTTCTGCTGGGTCTGAGAGAGTAATAATTTCTGTACCTTGGTAGATGTGTTTCAAAACAGAAACATAAAGGAAACAACAGCTTATAGAATATGTAGAAAATATTACACTGCTGGTCCTATCGGTCTGCAGCCTCCCACCACACTTCAGAGTCCATATCAAATTACTTCAAATACATTATTATTTTGTCTTTGCTCTATAAAATGTGACAACTCCTATGTTTCATAGCATATTTGTTTTTCAGACTTTTTACCATAATGGAGCTGGTTTTAGATCTGTATCTACAGCAGGATGAAAGAAAAATATCTTTATTTTAAAATTAATTTTCTTCTAATAAAAAGGCTGACATTGACAAGTTAGTTTAAATCAGAGAAATTAAAAATGCAAGACTTCAGAAGATGTCAAGTGATCACGTAGTCCATCCTGTTTTCTTGGAAGCATAAGAAATGAAGAATAAGAGACAAAAATGATGGAAAAACCTTGCTGATTATCCCAAAATTTTTCTCATACCAGAAGTCAGCTTTGTGGTCATGTTGCTCCTACTAATTTCTTAGCATCAGGAGTTGAGTTAGCCATCTGTCCCTTTCTCTGGGGTCACTGCCATCCTTGGCAAGATTTCAAAACCCTTGCCAAGGTTTTTCCTATTTCTTCCCTCATTGCTTCCTCTTCAGACTTAAGGATGTAATTTGTGTAAGCCTGGAAGAGTTGTATCCACTTAAAACAGCTATAATTGCCTTCCAACATTTTGCTGCCTCTGCCCTCAGGAAGTTTCTGTGGTCCTCTTTAGAATACAGCACGTCTTGCAGCAAGTCGACCTGATGATCACAGTTCCCGTTTTCTATCTCACCTTCTGATCCTTCTCTCACACACACTTCTTGAACAGGCTCTGAGCAGAACTCTCCCCAGCCTTCCTCTTTCCTTGTCTCCCTTTTTCATCTATCTTTGTCATCCCTAAAAAGTGTTTGAGGTGTTCAGTGGATTATTTCTCTTGGTTGATGGGTTTTTTTGTCTCTTTTCACTGTGTCATGAAAATGTGATGCCACAGGCAGATGGAGGGTGGCAATAGAATTGTTCAGCTTGCTAATCATTGCTTTCATTATGGTATTAACACTCTTATCTACATTGGTTCTTTAATGATAAAGAAAACAGAAAAATAAACATTTTCAGAAGTATGAATGTGTACTTGTATACCTAAATATCTCTGCCTATAATATTTTTACCCCAATATCTGTAGTTTCTTCTTTTAACTTTAGATTGAACTAGACAGAACTGGTTTAAATAATCTTAATTTTTACACAAAAGGCAATTTTGGTTGTTATTTTTAAAATTAAACAAAAATAAAAGAATCTAAACCAAGTTATTTGATCTGAAATTAACGCTCTACATCAGGAGACATCTTAAAGATCACTGACATTAGGTCCTCAAGCCTATAATATTACTTCCATTTCTCATTCACATCTGTGGTGTAGAAATGCCTGGTCAATCAGTGCAAAAAGCCAGCATGGTCTACCCTTTGCTATCTGTTTTTTTCTTCAAGCACTCCTCACCTACAAGAATTTTGACAAAATGCAGTCTTGAAACACCAAAACCCTCCAGTTAACAAAAGCTCTGTTTCACCTGAGAATCCTGTTCAGTAGAGAGACATTTATCTGCCACTGGAATGCTGTCACCACCTGCAGTACACTGTGCTGCTGCGACTCAAATTTACATATTGTTGTAGAACAGAGTAGGAAAAAGAGTTTTCTGCACTTAGAGGGATTTTAAGAGCTAAAACATATTTACCCCATTTAAACTTTACAAGTTTATTACAAATTAAATGCTCAGGGCTAATTAATGACAAGACCTCAGAGTTTTCATTTTGTTGGTTGCACCAACAGCTGCCAATTAGCCTTATATAAATTATTTTTTGCTCATTGAATTCTATTACTCTTACTTTGACTGAAAGTGCAAATAATGTATACAATTCTGATGCTCTCTGCATACCTGTACAATCCTAGACACCTTCATGTTCAAATGCTTCATAAGATATTTAACTATCCCATCTTAACTGGGAAAGAGGAGACATTTCCAAATATGATTGAACTACAGAGAACTTCAGTCAAAACCTACAGCTTAACTAAAGTTTCTGACCTCTTCACAGTCTGGATAAAACCTCTGGGTAAAAGACCTTTTCCTGATATCCAGCCTAAGCCTCCCCTGACTCAGCTTGAATCAAACATGGACAGAGAAGCACCCTCCTGCTGAATGACATGGCATGTATGATATAATGTGGTTATTGGTTTTACATTGGGGGTGTGAAAACAGGTGATACCAGTCACGGCTGGAGTCAGGAATGTTTGTAGAGTGTACTGCTGTCACAGAATATACACACACACAAATTGTTCTACACCTCTAAAAGCTTTATTTCAAGTGTTTCACATTGTCACAGCAGTTGCATATCACATACTCTTTTTTCTTTTTCTTCTTTCTTTTCACCTTCTGTTCTGAATTATGTCACATATTGTGGCCCTTTGAAGTTTCATAGTCTACAGAAACATTTAAGACATGTTTGGATATATCTGATATCTTTTTATGCTCCATATCACTACCTATTGCAGTTGAAACTCCTTTACTTAAAATCAGTAGAGTCCTTAGCAGACCCCATGGCACTGCCTGGTGCTCTGCTACTTGGAACTGATTCGACACTTGGGGTCACTTTGGACACTTCTTTCCTTGGTTTCAAGGCTTCCTGGCAGTGTACACAACACTGACATTTTCTAACAGAAATGAGGACAAGGCACTTTGGAGGGGAAGGAGCAATGCCAGGCCAGAAAGCTGCAAGGAACCCAAGCAATTTAAGCTTCCTACTCCCACCACTGCCTTCTTGTTGCTGCAGAAACATTCTCCCTTGTTCGGTGACAGCAGCGAAGGAGCAGAAGGCTGTGCAGGCAGGAGGCAGAGACTGGCTACTCAGGCAATGCACTGCCTGTCCTCATCTGCCATCTCAGGCAGTCTGTCACTGAAGGCTACTCTTTACTTTGCCCGTGACTAAACACGTCCTGTTGGTTGGGCTTAAACTACTCTTCTTTTCCAGTGGAAAGGCTTTGTGAAAAATGCCACCTTTCTCGCAGCAGGTTTCAATGCTTAGTGTTTTCTAGAAGTACTTCTAAATCACTCATAAGCATTTGAAAGACCTATGACATTGAGGATTGCTGATTCTAAAATAGGGTGAGCTTTTTAATGCAAATAATGGTAAAGTCTTATAAAATGCTTATGCAACCTGCCTTTATTTGACTTTTATTGTCTTTTCTACAGAGATACCCAGGGCTGGGTGGTTAGTTACCACTATAGTTCAGGAAAACTGTCACTTCAGGATAAAAAATGTATTTGCAGCTCTCCTTTCTGAACACAGAGATGTTCCACAGCATCCTAATGCATGTACAAGAATTACACTGATGCTATAAGCCCTGTTGCCAGGATACTTTTGCAAGACATTTTTCTTTGCTTGTCAGTTGAAAATGGTGTGAAATACCTGTTATTTAAAGTATTTCAAACTACTGTTCACCCAGAATGCTTTAAGTAGCACAATAGCTAGAAAGCATGAAGTGGAACATCAAAATCTATATGAACAATGCTTACTATTAATATTATACCTACAGGATGATTTCAAACCCCTCAGTGGGCCGAGGGAGAGGTATGACCCCCTGAAGTATGATCTCTTTCAAAATTCCTATGCACTAATTCTGTCTCCCACCATCTGCTTTATGGGAATGCACTTTCATGTAAAAATGGAATTGAGTCTTGTAGATTACAAAGAATAAAGAGGATTCAGCTACAAGACCCATTATGTACCCCTTATGTAAGTCAGGAGTAGATGCTGCAAACCAATTTCCCACAAAAATATATTTTTGAACAGAATTTCATAATTTCTGAAGCATTCTTTACTCTGAGCTCTTCAATGACCTGCCTGGAGTCACAGTGTTCAACATCTCAGAAACTGTTTTATCATAATGAGTCTCAAAAGCTCTGCTGCTGTCTGATATTATAACCTAAAGTATTGAGATTTATACCTGTACCCCNGCTGACAACAAAGTCTGACACTTAGATAACAACAAAACCCAAAAGGGTATAATTTCTCTGCCTAATTTACCTTCAACACATAAGAGAGTAATCCCTGCTGCATTGATCTCTCCTCAGTCAAAGCCTTTTTTACCCTGTTACTGCAAGAACCCGAAGACATTAGATTATGATGGGAGAAACTGTGTGTTAAGGGGGGTATTTGGCATTGTGTAACAGCTGAAGCTGCTTTACACAGCTTTAAAATATAGATACAAATATTCTGTGTGAGCTATTACTGTCACTACCCAAAAACTCACATTTGAGCAGTCTGACGAACTGAAGAGGTGTGCATATTTTTCATCCTCCTTGGTGGCCTCAAAAATAAAGAAAATCACTGCACCTTTACCTTTGTCTGAGAATTAAATTCCCATTCTGTTGGCATGAGCCAAGTGTTCACAGCTCTGCTAACATGGAGTAAAAGTGATTTGGAAAACTCTCTGTAAACATGTTATCCTGTGTATACTAGAAAATCTGGGGAGTTTGTGCACACAATTGTGTGAGAGCTAATCCACAGAAAGGTGACAAAAGGAAAGAACTAAAGCAAAAAGTAAACACAGGATTAAATGGAATTCTTTTCATATTAAAACAAGATACAGTGTAAGGGGATGAATTATTGAAGTAAACCTGATATCGCAGTCACTGCAGAGATAGTTTTTAATGTGAATTCTCATCCCAAGGGTTTTAAAGATTGGTGGATGTTTGGGGGCCCTCAGTAGTTTTTCCTTAGTTGTAAAGCACACTATGAAAGACAGGTCCTGCCTACCTTTGTGCTCTGTTCCAGTTTGGAGCACACAGACAGGACCTCATTTCCCTCTGAGCCCTGGTGACTTTCTGTCAGCAGAGAATGATGCTTACTTGTGACAAAATATAAAGAATGTCAACTGGATGAGGCAAAATCCAGTGAGACTATGCACAGTATATATGCAGGACTAGAAAGAGAGCCCCGTCCCTCTGTTCTGACCAGGGGTGGCCCTTGAAAATGCAAACAATTAGTAAAATTTCCAAAGACATTGAGTAAAATTCCATTTCATGAGCCCTTTTTTTACACAGCATTTCCTCCACTTCTTTATAATATAATATAAAGAGAGAAGTGAAAATTGGTTTTGGAAGACATCAGATATCCATTGCTGCACTGATTTTCCTATACTTCCTTTCTGCCAAACCAGTCCTGGATATGTGACCACAATGAAATTGTGACACCAAGGCACATCTTGGCAAGAGGGGTGTGTGTGTTTACACTTCATTTATCAAGGACAGCATTCTGCCTGTACAACACAGTGAAAGTGAATAATCCACTGCAGGAAGCATACAGTTGACACTTTTGTCTAAGGAAAAATCATAATATTTATTGCCAAGTTATAAATAGATCTTATAGATCTTTCCTAAATCCTTGAATATAACAGGAGCAATTAGCATTCTACCATTTGCATGTTCAAAACCCACACTTGCTTTCTTGACAGTCATGCTCCCTCTACCTTTTATTTTGCCAAGGATTAAAAGAAAATCTTCCTTGGATTTCTTGTAGTTCCAGGTATGCTGCCCTTTTCTCCTGTGACCCATGGCTCTGGTCACATCCTCCTGTTACAGGCAGTCATGCACAACTCCACCAATACATGTCCAGGAGAGATCAAGGACAGCTCCTCTGTCCTCTCTTGGTTTTTTCCCAATCACAGCTTCCCTTGCAGTCCAATGCATATTTAATTTTGGTATGATTTATTCCCACTTAGTATGGTAAGCACACCCATTAACTCCAAAGATTTCTGTGATTGCCTATAGATCATGAACACACTTTCAGGATGCTGTCAAAATATTTCAGCATCAGACTGTCATTGTAGATAGGAAGGCTGGCATTTTTAGCTCATCTTTCTCCCCTTTTTTTCTATACCCCTTGTACAAGGATTCTTTCTTTCAAATTTGCTTTTTACAGGGCATGTTTCTAATACTGTTTAAAGCTGTCCTCTGTGGTGCAATGTTAAGCTGGGGCCCAGTCACCCATGGTATGCTCCAGGGGAAAATACTGGGGTCAATATGGTTTAATATCCTCATTAATGACCTGGAGGGTGAGGCAGAGAATTCAGATGGTACAGAACTGGGACAAATGAGCCTGTGTATCTCTGCAGGCCGGAGCAATGGGTAAACAGGAATGGCAATGAAGTTCAAGAAAAGGAAGTGTGAGTCCTCCTCCACCTGGAGAGGAATAATCATCTTCACCAAAGTGGGGGCTGACTGGATGGAAAGCAGATCTGCAGAGAAGGACCTGGGGGTCCTTGTGAACAATAAGTTGGACATGACCCAGCAATGTGCCCTTGCACCAAAGAACATCTTGGACTGCATGAAGTGTTGCCAGCAGGTTGAGGGAGGTGATCCTTCCCCTGTGCTCCACACTGGTGAGACACACCTGGAGAGCTCTGTCCAGTTCTGAGCTTCCCAGAAACCAGAGCATAATGGAGACAGTCAGTGAAGGGCCATGGAGATGCTTAGGAACTACAGCATCTCTCCCATGAGTAAAGCCTGGCAGAGCTGGGACTGTTCAGCCTGGNTGGACATGACCCAGCAATGTGCCCTTGCACCAAAGAACATCTTGGACTGCATGAAGTGTTGCCAGCAGGTTGAGGGAGGTGATCCTTCCCCTGTGCTCCACACTGGTGAGACACACCTGGAGAGCTCTGTCCAGTTCTGAGCTTCCCAGAAACCAGAGCATAATGGAGACAGTCAGTGAAGGGCCACGGAGATGCTTAGGAACTACAGCATCTCTCCCATGAGTAAAGCCTGGCAGAGCTGGGACTGTTCAGCCTGGACAACAGAGGACTCTGGGGAATTCTCACTGAGGCATATGAAAACCTGGTGAGGGGAGTAAGGAGAAGGAGACAGACTCTTCTCAGAGGGGCTCACTGGAAGGACAAGCAACAACAGACATGCATTGTTTATATAGAAACATTAGTAAAAACATTTTTATTGTGAGAGTGGTCAAGCACTGGAACAGATTGCAAAGAGAGGTTATGAAATCTTGGTTCTTGGAGATAAGAAGCAGAAGCCAATAGGACATAGCCCTCAGAAAACTGCTCCTGATTTGAGCAGAGAGCTTGGAATTGATCTCCAGATGCCCCTTCTCATTTCAGTTCTTTTTAGTCTCCTCCTATATTACCCATCATGGGGCTTATACTGCCTAGCAGGGGCTTCAGCTAATTTCCAGATTTCCTCTTTACCCTCCCAGTCACAGTTACCATTGAGCACACCATGGGTGTACTCTGTAGTACAGCACTGTTCAGCATTGCAGTCACAAAGAGATGCATGACTGTGGTAGCAGCACATCAAGCACCAAGGCAGACCATAAGGTGGTGTCATCTTTTCATGTCTGTTTTATTAGGATTATGGATGAAAGAGTTTATAGGTAAGAAATTTACAGATAAAAGGAAGTTGTTTTAGTGAAACAACCTACTAGTTTCAGCTAATGTCCTGAAAAATCTGTAATATCTCATTCCTTCTTACTTTTTTCCATTTTTTCATCCTTACAGTCCTTATATAAGGACTGTCCTCTAAAAAAAATAGCAAATAACTAAAAAAGAAGAAACTTGTCTAGTAATTATTCACTAGTCTCCAGAGTTTCCATTCTTTTTGCTTTCCAAGCAAATTATTTCCTAAGTTGTAGTTCTTCAGTGAAACAACAAATTCAGAACAACACAGCTTCAAGACCCTAATAGGGGTCTTGAGAGCTGTAGGAAAATGTGGAGTTAGAGGCACTCCTACAGTCCCCAGCAATATGGAGGATCTAGGTTTTGTTAAAGTTCCTGTAACCCATAGATTTACTCCCCTGGTTGCCTAAAGGATAGGATCTATGTAAGCTATTAGAAAGTAACTACATTTTTTTTTTCCCTCAGAGAAATAGTAATTGGCTGACCACTGTATAGGATTCTCCTCATGCAGATCCAGCCACTTATCCCTACGTGTCTGCAACTCAAATAAACTGTCTGGTTGCTCTTCAGTGGAGGTTTCTGTTCCCTTAGGTAGAGAGAAGAACAGAAGATATTTGTGATTTTTTTCTTTGCAAAGCAAGTTGGGCCTTGCTAAGCAAGATCACCAATTTTATTTTTAACTGAAGTCCACAAATATCACAGGTTTCTGGGGAATCCCAGAATTTCTCTACCAGTAAGAAAATATCTATATTTTAAGTATACCATAGATCGAATGACAGGAAACTCTGTCTCAAAAAGATAACATGATTAAATGGAAGTGTCTGATTCTTTTCACTTGAAGTTATTAACAAAGC
>VZTR01012703.1:130967-166130 GCA_013400775.1 Chaetops frenatus
TTAGAAAGTAACTACATTTTTTTCTTTTTCCCTCAGAGAAATAGTAATTGGCTGACCACTGTATAGGATTCTCCTCATGCAGATCCAGCCACTTATCCCTACGTGTCTGCAACTCAAATAAACTGTCTGGTTGCTCTTCAGTGGAGGTTTCTGTTCCCTTAGGTAGAGAGAAGAACAGAAGATATTTGTGATTTTTTTCTTTGCAAAGCAAGTTGGGCCTTGCTAAGCAAGATCACCAATTTTATTTTTAACTGAAGTCCACAAATATCACAGGTTTCTGGGGAATCCCAGAATTTCTCTACCAGTAAGAAAATATCTTTATTTTAAGTATACCATAGATCGAATGACAGGAAACTCTGTCTCAAAAAGATAACATGATTAAATGGAAGTGTCTGATTCTTTTCACTTGAAGTTATTAACAAAGCAAATTATGTTTGACTAATCTCTAACACATGCAAGTGTTTGAAGAGTTAATTGACAAACATGGTGCAAGGAAGAATGGTACAGGGATTTAACACCACTCAGAGGCACTCAGGGGGACTAACAGAGAAAATAAAATAATTCTGCCTGTGTGAGGAGACTATCTGGAACACAGCAGAGCCCATATGGATTCTTATCCTAACCGCCATCAAAAATCACATTCCATACACATACAGGTAATTTTTCAGGAAACTACAGTGCTGTGTTTATATATTTAAGTATTTTTGTCTTGTAAGGGTTTCCATTTTGTTTCAGCATAACTCTTTTCTGTAATTATCCAAACTGTCCAGCTGTTTATAATAACTAGAAGAAGTTCAATGGAGTGTGAGGACAAATTGGTAAGGTAAACTCTATTTTACACTTTTTAAGTCCTGCCTTCAGTCTCAACCTTATAATTTTTACTTTATCCCTCCAGCTCTCTATGCTTCTCTCCTGCCTCTGCCATCATCTTAACTTTCACCTCATGACTACTGTGATCATCCACTGGTCAGAGAAAACCCACTCTAAGTCTCAACATATCCATGCAGGCTTTTTTGATGTTTTAAAGGTGATGGTTCTTTTTTCCATTCAAAATAAGAAATAAACCAGATTATTAAAAAAAAAAAAAACAACTTTCTAAAAATGTGTATCTTTCAAATATTTTTTTAATTTTTAGAATGATGCAAAAAAATCTGATTGACTGGGGAATAAAATCAGAACCACAGGATTTTCATTAAAAAGATATACCTTAAATAATTTCAAAAATATTTCATAAGAGCCTTCAAAATTTGATAGATTTATGTTCAAACTAAAAAATAAAAAGCACTCAAATGTATTTTAAAAAATATCTTAATACAGCTCAACTAATTACAGTCAGTCCTCCATATGGTGAAATGGCCAAAATTCATTCTAACTACTAGCAGTATTTTAAAGAAAAAATTAAAATTACATTAGGAAAATTAAATTTTCTCTGTTAGAAGACTGTTCTAGAAAACAATTCTAGAAAAGGACACAGACAACTGAATTGACAAAAGTGCAAGAAAATCACAATGACTAGTTAATATGTAGTAATAGAAAGGAGGAAAAAAGAGATACAAATGCCCTTTTGTAATCTTTTAATTTTCACTTACTTTGTTTCAAATATGTTATTGCAGTTATGCCACCTGGTAAATTGTAAAATTGAGCAGCAGTTTTTCTACCAGTATGACAGAAGGTGGCATGTGGAAGATACTTTCCTTCCTGACTTTGAATAGGACAGAATGGGAAAAAAAGCCTTATTTTAAATCAACTTTACTTTTGAAAGATTTAATTCTGTCTTCACTTAAATTCATACTCACTTTTAGTTATTCTATCAGTTACACTGTCCTGGTAAATAGAAAATTCACAGGCTGCTTCTAGAGAATCATGGACTCACCGTTTGGGTTGTTTTGGGTTAAAATGGAAATTAAACATCATCTAATTCCACTCATTTCTGCCCTGGGCAGGGACTCCTTTCACTTGACCAGGATGGTTAAAGGCCCCTCCAGCCTAGCCTTGATCCTCTTAAAATGTTCATGTTTGCATATAGCAAAACTTAATTTTTTTCCCTTGACTAATAATTTCCCCATTTTTCCTTTGTCATCCATTTCACCCTTGAATATACTCTTTGTGAATGACCTCCCATGTTTGGTTTCAAGAATATCTGCCACTCTTCTTATTCACAAAATTCTCCAATTATGGAAATGTAAAACTTTTAGATAACAGCTTTTATGTTTTGAGTTGGCAGTCTAGGAAATAACAGTCAATTAAGTTTTGTCAATTAACTCTATTAAGCTCAAGAAAATTAGCATTTCTATAAATAGTCTTCATGGAAAGTCTAAGATTCCTTTTCAATATCATAGTCATTTTATTCAAGGAAAGAGTAATGTCACTTCAGAATATTACCTGTGTTATAAACATTATTATATCAATTAAATACTTCTTTCTATGGAGAACACATCTGACCATTTAATGGAATTTAAACAGATTCCAGTAGTACTGTTACCAAAATAATTCACTCCAGCACTGGGAGGAAAAGAGTCATAATCTAAGAGGGAACTGCAAGTAAAAAATCTTCAGATCCTGTTATGGTGCTGATATTCTGTGTCATCTTCTGGAAATTCACTGAACTGGTTGTATTCATGATAAAGCAGAGATTACGACACTTTCTTCACAGGGGAGTTGTGAGGATGCGTATGAAGTGCTTTGTATCTGCAGGAAGAAAGTCACTGCACAAGTACAAAGTATCAAAAATTTCTTATCATTTCTACTATAAACAACTGATCTACTTGCTTATTTCTCTAGGGCAGATGATTACTCATTTCTCCTTTACAAGATATAAAGTAGCTGCTCTGTTAAACAACAGTAAAATTTAAATGTTAGGGACATTTTGAAGAGTATTAATATGGAAAAGGGGAGGGGACTGCCCCAGCCATCAAAGTATATCCTTTGCACATTCCTGGCACTACATCAAGGTCAAGTTAAAAGCAGCACTTGAAGGCAGTTGCATGTGGTAGATTGTACAACAAGGCTCATTAGCCAATGGTGAGTCCTATGTAAAGGTCTTTAATGTGGTACAATGGCATTTTCCAGCCTCTTTTAAATGGGAAAAAGTTAATAATGTGAAAGTTTTATTACTTTTATTCTTTTAAAGAAGTGCCTTTTTGTAGGAAAACATTGTGGCTAGTTAGAGCAAAAGCTCAGGGAATTTCCTTCACTCTGGGAAGGACTGCAATTATACAAGGGGAAGGGACCACAGCAGTAAACTGGCAACACACCAAGGTCTTAACCCCTGAGACAGGAGGTGGAGGAATAGGTGTTAGCAGTCTTACACAATCCTTAAAGCATAAACATATGGTAAATCCATTACCTAAACTACAAAGAATGGAACCTTGCTAATAAACCTATTTACTAGGTTAAATAAATACAGAAAGTGTTTAAAAAAGGCGAGCTGTGTGACATTTTAAAATCAAACATTTTTAACTTGTCAGAATTTGTTGTTGGGAATCTGTGAAACACGATGGCCCTTCCAACCCCATGAACACACACAGCCATGTTCGGCCCCAGCTCAGTGCTCGCTGCCACCACCTGAAACCAAGAGCATTTATTTCTGAGTTCCAGTTCCACTGCCTGCACAAACACAGTTCATCACCCAACTGGCTGCTGGCACTCATAATGAACAATAAAATGTAGGTAGGATTCAAGTATATTTATCACCTTGTTGTCCAGCCCTGTGCTCCATGGCATGTTTGATTTTCTCCAGCATAAACACCGGTCTAATTCCAGAAGTGATAATATTGAGCAGGAAAAAATTACAAGTCTTATGTCTTTAGAAGTGACATGCTGCCAGTAGCTTTAGCAACAGCTCCACAGATCCTTTTTGCATCACCCTTACTACAAATATGGTATTAGATAGGTCCTAACGGGCACTAAAGCTAAGGAGAACTGTGTTTTACAGTTGCTTTACCAAATAATTGCCATTCTTCGAGGTGTGGGAATGGAATATACAGGAACACATTTTGAAGCTTCTCATAGCGGTTTCATGGATTTGTAGCAAAGAGGTGGCATTAATCTAAGGCCAACTAAAGTCAATCCCCTGCCTTTGAAAGTCGGTGGTGCAGGCACACAGCTGAGGTGGCAGTGAGGCAGCTTTACAATCAGGTGTCTCTGAGATGGGGTGGCTGCTCAGGGCCACTTCTCTCCTGCAGGATTCATGTGAATCTGCACTCTCATTTTCTGGCCTGTGAAAGATACTCCTATTCTGCTGCTGGTAAGTGACATGCTTGTGATGAAATTTGTATTGCATCAGGTCAAAACAAAGTTTAATTCAGGAAAAAAAAAAAGGGGGGGGGGAATAAAAAGGTTTTAAAATTTCATATGGCTGTGGAAATTCAGTGATATTTGGTCATTAACTTGACTGAAATCCATCTAAGTGCATAGTTAAACACAAGCCACTTGTTCTCAAGCAGTGTTTATGGATAAGAAAGCAAGGTGGGAGATTTATTACTTTTGCCCATACTCCCCATCAAATCTCCCTCTGTAAATACACAGTCAAACATTAATGATGACCCTCATCTTCTTCAGGTTCATTAATGGAGATGCCTGTGCCTGCATGGAATGCCACTGACATCTAGCATGGAGCTGTAGTGCTAGCAGAGTAGAGAGTATCAGCTTTAAAAGGACAGAATTATTATAATTTAAAAACATTATATTATAGAAGATAGGTAATAAGCTGCAATTTAAATAAAGTGTTTCAAATTACGTGGTTGTATTTCTGGTTTGATTTGAAGAAAAAGGTCAGTATAAAGTTGCAGTTTTAACCATTAGTTATGTGATTTTAAAGAGTAGTAATATATAAATAGTTCCCTTGTGGTAGTTTTATGTTAGGAGTATTCTATTGTTTAACAAATGCTGAGGGAAAATTATTTGGTTTTGCAATAAAAATATATCAAAGAAGAAAACAATCTACTTGCATTTTAAGGGTCATTCTTTAACAGTGCTTTTATTTGTGATGAACTCTTACCCAGCTGCTGATGTAACATTCTCTATTAACTGACAGCATCAATATTGCACTGCACTCAAAAAACCCCAGGGAAATAGAGAAATCAAGTGTTTTAACTAATGCCATTCTAGAACCATCTAAATATTTTACACATATGAGTACACCAGGAGCACTACTTACACCAGCTGGTATTGGATAAGATATTCCTTTGCATTTTAAACTTATTTCAATACTGCAAAACAGACCAACATATTTAGATAAAACTTTGGAGCTGTTTGGTACCTCAGGAAGTTTTTATTTGATTTTCTCTCCAATTTTCTCCTCTTTTTTGGCAAAATTTGCCATATTTTTAGCCATCACAGATTTTTGATTAAAAAAAAAAATCACAAAAGCATCTCTGAAACTGGATACAGAATCAGGCAGATCTGTTAAGGGTGATCAGTGAACATCAGGAGTTTTAAATGTGCAGATGGCATAAAAGCTTCTAAAAAAGGTATTATGCTTGGTTTTCATATGACAATAGTAGCTAACAAAATGATGTGGATCATGCTGATATCTGTCTGGGATGGCAGCACAGCCTTTACTGTTTACAGAAGATCCTGAGCATACTTGTAGGAACTTGAGGTGTTGCTGGGAAGGGTACACAACCCTTTCTTTTTGTCACTTCTCCCTACAAATGTGCACGGAGTGATAGTGGCCATTTGCTCATTTAAAGCTGTCACTTCGTTAGGCACAAAAGGATGGAAACCCTCTGGCCAAACACAGACATTTGCACCTGAGTGGCTCAGGTAGTAAAACAGGGTGTGAATGAACCAAAGGTTAGGAAGGGATGAATGGCTTGCTGGAAGTGCCTGTCTCGGTGGGCTATAAAAAGAGTGAGTAGCCCTGAGGTACCCACCTACATCATGGACTTTTAAAGGTGTCAGGAATCTTTCTTGGAGCACGGAGAAATGGACTGTGTCTTCCTGAAGTCTTATGGAAGCCTGAGTGTTATGGGAAATTAATCTCCTCTCTCTCAAGAGATGATCTGTCCACAGCAAACTGAAGCAGCAGAATCCCCTGCTTATCTCAAATCACTGAAGCGAGCAGCAGCAGAAGCCCTGCTGCCTTTACACAGGGCTGGTGCTCAGAGCCCAGGAAAACCCTGCTGAGACAAGCAGCCAAGCAAGAAATGGACCTACTCGTGCATTTAGTTTTGGGGTTGTTTGTTGATTTTTACAACGACACCTAAAATCACTGGTAGTACCTCTATGAGCTAAGTATCCCATACAGAAGTGCTATGAAGATCTTACCATTCTTACACACATTAAGTTGGAGCCAGATGCACACTACAAGAGGTCTCTTTCAGGCTCAGACTGTGAAACCTGAAAACAGTTCAGATGAGTGATATGCAAAATCCTCACATAACCACCTGGTCACACAGGAACTTGCAGTGTACATTAGCTGTTTATATATTGCACAATAAGCAAGTATATTGGATAAAACTAGAAATACTGAGAGAATGACTGCAACCCTAAAACTTTCTTCCCTCAGCAAAGTAACCTTATCCTTTGCTTGCAGAGCTAGCCCCCTTCTATCTTCCCCTCCTTACAAACGTAAGACATAAAAGGCAGTCATCTCAGAGCCCCAGCGATTTCTGCTGCCACTAAGCTCATGTGAAAGGCATGCAGCTCTGCTTCCTCTGCTGTGCTTAAAGTATCTATGAAATAGCTGCCTGCACTCTAAGAGACATCTTCTTGTAAGACTTAGTTTGGTTTTTTTTAATGTAGCCTTGAGAGACATCTAAGCCAGAGCTGCAGGTAGGCATCTGAGCTCAAGATGAAACAGCAAACTTCACAGGCATCCCTCTTTCTTACAGTTCTGGGATGCCTTGTCAGTAATTCCACTGCCAGCAGAACAGCTGTTTCACAGGACACTGTCCAGTTAATGTGTTGGATGTTCAAACCTATTTGTCTCCTCCTATTCAATGTACTTTGAACTACGGTGTCTGGGTCTGGGTGGTCAATTGTACTCCTGGACCAGCACCCAGGCAGCAGGAGTGACAGCAGCAGGCAATGGCATGCTGAAGGGATATTCTTAGGCTGATCACTCACTTTTCCTTCTCAAAGACAAAAGTTCCATCACAGGACCTCTGTAAGGCAAAACAGAGCAATAAGCCTAAAGCCCACACAGACAGAACTTTCAGGAACTTAAGTGGGTTGAGCAAATTCCTTCTCTTGGCATCCACCTGGCCGGAGTGTGTTCCAATCCACCACTCACCTCTAGCAGGGATGGGGGCTCCCAGAAGCACAGGGGGCTGCAGGAAAATCGCTTTCTTGTCAGAATTTTATACACAGCACTCTGAGGTACTGAGCTACCCAGGTGTCCAAATGTAGTTATGAACCTGTCTATTCCTGGTGTATCAACACAAGAGTGCATGAAGGCAAAAATCACAAGTCCAAATGTGTTTGAGGTTAACCTTAAACTGTGCACTGCAGAAGGCGTTTGTTTATTTTTTTTCTCAGACTGTTTTCATAAGCACTTTCTAGTTGACTACCAGAGTCTCTTTTTTTTCCAGTTTCTAAGGAAAAACTCAAAGCTCTCATCTCTTTGAATGCCATGGTTGACAAATCACTGGTACCATCAGCCCTTGCTGCATGTAATTTTCTGGGGAAAAAAAATACAGTTTTAGAGAATAAACACTTTCAAAAGGATTATTTGTTTAAAGTGTTCACATTTTTCAGAACGAATTATGATAGTCATAAATTCAAATGTAGTTGTTTGTATGTTCTGAACAGTATATCCTCATTTTTCCAAGGCACCTGTGCTGCTATATGTACTCATTTACAGTGGTACACAGCAGCTGCTAATGAAGAAAAAATGTTAATTTATTGTGAATTTAAGCAAAATAGCACAAGCAAAAGATCAATTAGAATGTTAGACATTTCTGGTAGGTTTTAGAGGTTTAGGATTGCTTTTGTTTTCTGCAGATACATCAGGCTAAACTTTGATTACAAAGAAAATCTATACTCAGTTTTCCTCCTTGTTTAGCTCTGTTAGAGACAATGAAATTAATGCACAGAATGCATTTATGCATTCAGGGATTTGTTTTGTTTTGTTTTGTTTTGTTTTTTTAATTTTCAGTAAAAAAGAATATATGTAAATCATATAGACAGCTGATGATAAAGCTGACTGATTAGAACATATATTAGATATTAAAAAAAAAAAAAAGAGCAACAACTACAATGCCCTGGTTCCTGCCTTCCTTGTAAATACAAACTTGATGTTTTCACTGGTCATTTCAGATGTTCGAGGAATGTCTTATGGAATCCTTAAAAGCAAGATTATAACCATGCCTGTGAATGCCAGTTTAAAACAGGGAAACACACTCTTATCAGTCACAGGCTGTAACAGGCACAGTCAGTCTAAGGACACACAAGTTTTCCAGTGGAAGCCTTGGTTTCTAATGGGCAGAATTTACTGCTCAATTACATTGTTATGCAAGAGTGGCAAACCAGATTTAGCTGTTACTTTTTCAAAACAAATATAGCTCTACATTTTACACCTTAGTCTGTTCCTGTGCTTGATTAAACATTTATAAATAGTTCTCCCCACCCATCCTATAAATGCTTGGGGCTCAGAGACAGTACCTGGTGCATAGCACAGGCTATTGGAATGGAACCAAGACACAAAATTCAAGCAGATGGAAAAATGTAGAGGAACTGAGGTCAGGAGTTTGACTTCTAGCTTCATTGTTCTATTTTGTTACTCAAACATTGTACCAGACTGCTTTGTAATTCAGGCCGAAGAGACTCTTGAGACTGATTTTGATTTTATAGCCTTTCTGAGAATCTGTTGAAAACCAAATCCTGCTCCTAGGAGGAACTTAATAGGTGAAGTAGCAGGAACAAGTCTTAAGCTTCTAACTGGTATGAAAGAGAAAGTAATAACATGTACTACTCATAGCTTTCTAACAAGAAGAATTGAAGCCATTGCATCTTTTTTACCTTTTTGCAAATGATCATCAATCAAAATAGCAACAATCAAGATTCCAGAGAAACTGCTGAGTCCAAAAGAAATTTGAGTTGCAATTTTACCTGCTTCAGCTATCCACTGATGGTCATATCCATGCAGCACAAATTATTTCCAAAGGCCTAGACTGCCAGATTTGGCAGTCAATTTTTTGGTGCTTCCTTACTGGAAATTTGGAAGAATCCATTCTTAGGGGTGCTGAACAGCTGCTGTCCCTACTGATATTAGTTTATTCAATAAAGTCTTTTTTGATTCAATTGTAGATGAGGTTTTTGTTCCCTTTCCTCAGGTGCAGCTCAGGAGAATGACCACTTTCTAACTTGGACATAAGTGAATCATTCCTGTATCACAGCCATTATTCTCCTTGAACTTTAGCAGGAATGGTTCTTTTACTGTTTCAGTCTGCTAAAACTGAGTCCAAGAACAGAATGTAATAAGATTAAGACTGTATAATAAATAATATACCAGACTTTTATGACACAAAACAGTATTACAAATATAATTTACTCCAAGACATGGAATTTGATATTGCAAATAAATGTACAGTAAGTTCTTTGTGCATATTGGGACCTATGTGTATTCCTTATAAAATGCCAGCAATTAAATTAAAAGACAACATGTATAGCAGCTTGACAGGGTTTTTTCTTAGTAAGTTGGATTAAAAAGGAGTAGAATGTATTTGGCAAAGGAAAGCTAACCAGCTTTAGGAGACTGTGTAATCCAATTGCTAATAGATGATTTGCAATCGTTTTCTTGGCATTCCAGAAAATACATAAACAGCTTCCTGTGTAGACTGAGAGTGAAAAGGGAAATGAATGTATATTACAGCAATACGTGGAAAACTACAAATTATTTTACAAAGGGGAAAACCTTGGAACTACTCTGTTATTGCTGAGGTTAGACTTCCATCTACTTCAGAATGAAGCTTTGACGCAGTAAGGATCATTCCAGAAAGATTTGATATGATTAGGATTTGCTGTTGCACTGGTGTTAATTAAGTGGAAGGATTTTTCCATCAGAAAGATGCTGTGCTGTAAAATTCACATTTCCAAGTCTTTTTCTGATAAATGCTCCATAGAACTTTTTCTGTCTGTGCAACAAGCAGTGTTAAATTCACAAGAAAAACCCACCACCTACTGTTACAAAAGAAAAGTGGGACAGAGAGAATATGGGGGGAGTGATGAAAAGAAGATGGGTGGACACAGCTGATGTTCAGTGTACTATTCCTACTGTCAGAAGCAGAGTATGAGGTCGTGTTGGTCATCAGTCTGAACAACATGAAATTTCTTGTATTCTTATGGAATATTTCAGACATGATTGGTACATAGCAAGAAGGTTTAACATAGTTAGTGACCATGTCAAGGATGAATGTGCAAAGTTTAATTAGCTATTTGTGGCACTAAGATTATTTGTTGTTTCAGCACCAACCTGGGCCTACAAAAACATGCAGACTGTGCACAAACAAGAAGCCTGTACTTGAGAGATGGAAGATTACACTACTGGACAACAAACAATTTAAAACAGAGATTAATTTTCAGTGTTCCACTCAGCTGAATGGATTATTTCATCACCCTTTTACCAGCAATCTATGATCTCAGAAGATCTGAAAAAATGTGGGAAAGAGCATTGGCAAGAGCTGCTTTGGACCTACATGCAGCAATTGCAAGGGAAACCTTTTCTCAGCACCTTCCTCATCAGTTCTATTTCCTTAACTAGACCCTGAAACTCTGTTAACAAGCTCATATTTGACTCATAATCTCATTTTTTTATCTCAGACTTAAGTGATAGTTTCTGGAAAGAACTGGCTTTTTGAAAAACTTTCTACTGAGGAGTAATTCAGAGCCATTAGATGATGATTTCAGTGGTTCCCTCACAGAGTTTGAACCCACTGTTTGAACAGAAGTCACAGAAGCCTTGAAACACTCTGAAACACTCTTGAAACACTCTGAACACTCTGAAATGAGCTCTCCAGGTCCCAAGATCTCCCCTAATGCATCATCTGCCTTGGAAGACACATATATGTGGCAGCCAGTAAACATCAGCAGCTACATCCTTGTTTCCACTTTCTCCATTTTTTTGGTGTGTTCAGCATCTGAGTTCCATCTCTGATAAACAACATTCTGCTCCTCAGGGTCACGAGGAGCAATGAGGACCTTTCCTACAAGCTCAATACTACATTTCAATATTTCCATGCCTTTTTTTCAGATGGCAGTGCAGAAATGGGTGACATCTCACTGCACTTCACTCAATGTAACCCTCAGAAATCATGGAGACACGGAGTCCTGGGGCAAACAGTGCTATCACTGTTCACTAACAGTGCTTGAGAGAATACAAAGTACTGGGACAGAAGCACCCTGTACCTACACACAACACTTGCTGCTGGTCTGTCTTAATTTTCTCATTCAAGATATCCCAAAACCTCAAATGTATTAAATGATATCAGCAAACTTACATTTTCTTTTCTTTTTGTCTTTTTTTGACCTTTGTTTCTGGACTTGGGGAAAGTACCACACAAAAGGAGGGTGCTTTAGAAGCAGCATTATTTGCATAGGGCAAGCTCCTTTATATTTTACAGGTGATATGCATTCCCAATATTAGATTTATATTGGGGAATGAGAGAATAAAAATGTATTTAATTAATAATAATCTGTGTAGCAGCCATCTTCTTACAACCATAACCATACTTATAAACAAAGTACATTTCTTAATTGCACATTTGTTCTTTCCATATCTATGAATTCCAAGAAATATATAGGGATTATATATTTAATCTATATACAAAAATACATAGTCTACACTTCAAAAACCTGTTCTGCCCAAGTTAGTACACTACTACTCTACAAGGGAATAGAAGAGTGGAACATTTCTAAATAAGTACAAAAATTAATCAGTGAAATAGGTTAATATAATTTCCACTCAGACAAGCTAACATAATGAAATGTTCCTATCCCAGTATCTAGACCAAATGTGAATAATAGGCTTTAACCAGTCCTTACCAGTTTTATCTAGTGCATAATATTTTAGATTGTCTTCCATAGTAAGTATCAAATATTTGTTCTGTGATGACTCAGTTGTATTTATTAATTGTTTAGATGATTGCAATTGTAAATGGAACGCTTCACTGATTCAGTAATTAGGGAGCCTGAATTTGAAATAATTTATTAGTTCTTAATTTATGTGCTGTGAAATCTGTTAGATCATTTGCTAGTCAGTATGTTGTCTAGAATAAAGGCATTTCTACAAAGGGATTTTAGGGTGAGGGTCACCAGTATAATCAGAAACATACTCAGTCTGGCCTCCAGCTAAAGATTATATGCTTTTAAGTGTATTTCTGTTTTGCAAAATGGCCTTTTGAAGACTTAGCCATTCCAACAAAATCCCTTTTTTCTATATAAAAAGAGAAAAAGCAATTATTTTGCACTGTTGTTTGACTTCCCACCACCCTGTCCCCTAGATATAGATGACCCAGCTGATCAAGTGTGAGAAGTACATAGTTCTCTGCACTGACCTGTCTGAACCCCTGGAATGAAATCTTCAAAGTTAGAATCAAAAGTTGGCATGAAGACTAAGCAGGGATTTGATTAAAGATTTGGAGTTACTGACACAATAAATTGAACCAAACTAATTTTTGTCATGTACAAAGGCACATTTATGTTTTTCACAATGTATGGAAGGAAGTGACATCAGCTGGCTTTCAGTGCTAATTTATTGTATTCATCCATACACTTCTTATAATAGAGGATTTGTCAGTATGTTCACTATAAAAAAACACCCAGCCAGGACTGGGCCTTTTCTGTTGTCAAGCTCAGCTGTTACAAATGATATTTGACTGAAAGCTCAAAGCTTGTCTGCTTGTAAGTGATGCTCTGAAATTGAAACCTTACACTTTGAATGTCTTTAGAAATGTACATGTAGAGGGGTTTAAGGAAAAATGTGGGGCGGCTGAATATATTGCTTTAGGCAGGATTTATCTGACAAAATATATGTGTCTATACACCAATGCAGACATATGCAGCTGTCTGTATTGTAGACTTTTGTAGATGTCCATATGCAGATGTCAGTATTTTAATAAATCACAGATTCTACATAACCAAAGAAGAGAGGTGTGATTCATTTTAATCCAAGGCCATCAACTATAAAGTGAGATGTCATAGGCACACCCAAAAGTACCTGTAAGAAGGGAATTAAAGGTGACTGAGTTGCAGTAATATAAAGTGATATTTTGAAGGTTCTTCTTTTATCCAAGGGATTACCTGTTTAGATTTTTTTCCTGCATTGTTAATGACTTTTCATAGTCAAGGAACATATTTTTGAGTAATGTCACATATAAATATTTTGTCTCTGGACAAAAATGTAAATTACCATAGCTGGATATATGACCATGGTCAATAAATATGCATATTCGGCTTCATGGTTGTCAGAGAAAATAATAAATTTAAAATAGAAAATGGGTGAAAGTCTGAGCCTTTCACTCCTCTTTTATTTTTCTTTCCAAACCTAACTCTTCACACAGTTATAGTCATGACCTGTTCAACCTCCCTTTACTCTAAAGTGTGTATTCAGCAGAAACTCTCAATGAACAACAACTCTCCATGAATATCAATGGTTCCATAAAGAGAAATGATAAGCAGATTTTTTTTTTTTTTCTGTCAGAAGTTTTTTCCTGGAGCCTGGAGAAAGCTAAAAATAAGTGGAGTAGGTTATTAGGAAAAGGAAGAAAATGTGCACATTGGAAATAGAGCAGGGTAAAACACAGAGGGGGAAACAGAAGTAGTAAACATATGAAGAATAATTTTAAATGGGAAACACAAAGAATATGGAAACATATTTAACTGAATTTTATTTGTGCAATCATTTAAAATTTCCCTCAGATGCAATTCCACTCTTAGATATATTAATAGGATCTGCTGAAACCAGTGGGATAATAATGAATGGCAGATTTTCCCTCTCTTAAACTAAACGAGATAGTTGTAGTGTCAGCACAATCTGTAACCAGTGAACTTTTCTTGTCTAGGAGCTCTAAGTTTAGTTCCTAGAAAGATCTCTGAGAAGGTAGGCACAGAAAAGACATTAATAAGTACAAAGACAACTGTTCTTCATTTCATCAGATTCCAAAAACTTGCTCTATCAGAATAATAAAAGCAAACCAGAAAAAAAAAAANAAAAAAAAAAAAAAAAAAGTGTTAGGAAGCAGTTGTCAGAAATATCCTTTAGGAGCTTGTGATTTACAGCTGCACTTTATTCCATAATTTCATAAGTAATTCCTTATAGAGTCATAATTTGTTCCCCTGCCAATACATCTCATTTAATGTCACCTTCTTAAAGAACATCTAAGCAAAGTTACTTGCACAATATCAAAAGTCAAAGTAACAGTATGGACTTCCTCAGGACCAACAAAATGCTTATTGGGAGACAAAAATCATGATTATTTCTCTCACATGCTTGCTTTTGTTCCCTACTTGGCTGGCTGCTTCCTGCACTGTTACTACGTTACCTGGATTCCCAGGGGTTTTCTAACTCTCAGCCAATAATCCTCACCGAGGAGGAGGAGGAGGGAGGGAGTGTTACATTTCTGTGAGAATCTTCGCAGTTTGTTGCCACTGAGTGAATTGGAACAATTTGGCTTTGAGGAAGTGATTTATACACACACATCCATCACATAGAACCTGCTCTGCTCTGTTAACTCTCTGTTTGATCTCTGGAGGGTTCAGTAGATTAGGGAGGGTCTTCACACAGAGGTTTCATTAACAACCAATCACTCAACCTGGCATGACTCCTGTTTGTGCATTTGGACACTTTAAAGGGGGAAGAACAGGGAGAAAAAAAATGGTTAATGGGGATCATTATTTACCAGCCCAGGAAACACCAATCATCCTGTTGGAGAGAATATGCTTCCCATTTCCTTGATTTTATGTTTTAGACAGTGTAGAAAACAGAATTGAGGTTTACAATTTGAGCGATTTGAAAATAGTGATCACAATATGTGAATTCTGGCAGCACTAAGTATATCAGTAACCAAAGAGCATGAATTTAATTAAAACCATTATTTAATTACATATCCAGCCATAAGCTGGAAAGATGAACATTACAATCCAGTTTAACAAGACATTAAATGCAGGCCAAGCAGTTGCACTTTTTAAATATTCCAGATTAATGGGTCTCTGGTTACTGTCACCTGTTTGTCTGTTCAGAGTGGGGGGAGGAATTTGGTCAAGTCAAAGAGTTGATACTATTATAAAACAAACTTAAAGAACAAAATCAGAACCATAGAACAATATGGCTTCTTATTATTGGTGGGGAATTTTGAGATATTAGCAGCACACAGTTTTGGAGAACACCATCCAGAGTTGCAGCAGTGAGTTCCCATGCAATCACAGTTCTTTCTCTTACTGAAAAGAGATATTCTGTTAATGAAAGGATTAAATTTAGTACTTCACAATATTCTTAGAAACAAAATGACTGGTTTTAAACCAGCAAAGTTTTCACCATACTTTTACAGTTAAAAAACTAGTGAAAGCACATGAAAATTGCTGATTTTTTTGTTGAACGCAAGAACATGGAAGAAAATAGGTAAGTATCAGTAAGTTTTGGGAAATAGGTGGAGAAAGTTGGCAGAGAAATTGTAGGGTTTATTAGAGGCAACTATGGCAGCAAGACAAAAAATTGGTAATTATTATTAATATTTATTTCAATAACAAAATGTAAAGGACAGTGTTACATTCTGTTGTAATATTTGAATGCTTAAATATTATCTGTTAATAATGAATAACAGTGGTCCAATATATCCTAAACTCTGCCTATCCCATGATCTCTAATCCCTCCCCCTGCAGATGTCCAGGAAAAGACATGTGCTCTATAACATGCCCTGATATTTAAATGATAACAGACTGTTGAGTATAAAGCTTTGGTAATTTACTCTCTTTCATATTAAGGTTACAATCCAAGCCTCAGTGACATTTGCAAATATGGTGATAACACACGAGAAAGAGAGAGAAAGAGGGACTGGAAGGAAAGACTACATTTAGTACTTCATCGATAAAAAGAAGCAACCTTAAATATATAAAGAATTTTATTGGTAGTCTGATGCTTTTCCTGTAGAATTGTTCCCTGTGTTTCCTTTACCTTTCATTATCTTCGCTTTTAAGTCTTTTCAAGAAACAGTTCCATGGCCAGTTTCCCAACAGGAGAAGTCTCTTTCCCATGATGGTAAGGGTATGAGCACAGCTATAGTCTTATATGACCAAACTAAAAATCCTCCAAATCCAATGAAAAAGAGGAAATTTTATATCCATCATAATGTTTTTGTTAGCATTACAATCACCTCCTTGGATATATGTTTATTATCTATATACAGACATCCATACCCAGATATAACAGTATATATCCTTATATGCTTTATATAATTTTGAATTTTCCTCTGTTTTCTATGGTGATGAATTCCACAATGTCAGCAGCAACATTTAGAACCCCCCTTCACCTTTAACATCACAACATTCCACCACTGTTCCTCTGATTTTTGTCTGTCTCACATATTATTGTCCTCGTGTACATGGGCTGACTCTACCAGCACACTACCTGGGACAAGAAGCTTTATCTGTTAGTATGACACAGAATGACAAGGTGCAAACTCATCTCATTTTTGGTGAAAGTTATTTTATTCCTGTGTTAGAAGACATGGAAAGAAAAAGGTTGTGATCTATGATTTCTGTATTTAATTTATATGTCTTTTACATAGTTGAGGGAGATGGCATAGCATGCAAGCAGTGGGAGATTAAAATCCTAAGGAGTGGCTTTAATAGTTTTGTAAAAGGAGTGTATTTTCCCATATAGGGTCTTTCCCTGAGAATATTATTTGAGCTCATGAAAATCACTGAATACAGTATTTGTTTGTCTATTTGTTTGTTTGCTGTACTGAAATCAAGCTTTCCATGATGATTAACATGATCAGAAGCCAGAATAAGGAATGTCTTTCTCTGATCTCTCCCACAACAGATTTTAAATCTAGCCCCTCAGGAAACAGAAAGTACATTGTAATGAAATACTGGAGATTATTTTCATTATGAAGTTACCAAAGCCAGTATTGATTTCTGCATTTTCTGGTCATGCATTTCTGGTAAAACATGAACCTTTTATTACTTGTTTTAATCTGACTTTTCATAGTGGTTTATACAAGGATTACCATCAGATGTTGAGCATTAGGATGCATTGGCTTCTTAGGTTTACCTTTAACTGAATGTGCCTCCAGTCTCAAAAAAAAGGGACTGGGGTGAAATGCTGAAAAGAAGCTGTTATTCCAGCTGGGCAGATGTACCCAAGAGAGAGAAATGTACTGCCACAAAGAGATAAAGGATGCACATAATCTTCTGTCTGTGGCTAGGTACACTCACCATGGACTTTTGCTATAGAAATTAAGATACAGACAGCATTCATTTTCTATAAAAGATGGTATAAGATTTTCCTTTTGTTGTTTGCCAAATGGACACCCACCTCCAGCCACAGCCAGCTCACACTGTGTTGAATCAGGGATTGATGCAGAGATGGAAACAATCAAGGGGAGCTGCAAACACTGCAGCCCATTTCAAAAGCATTCCTTTTCCAGGCCATCAGCTGCAGCAGCAGCACAGGAAGTCTTCCCTGATTTTACCACTACTGAGCAGCAGCTTGATGGTGTTTATGCATGGCAGGACCCCACCAGCAAGGAGGCCCATGGCTCTGGAGCACCAGAAGTGATGTTCAGAGAAAGGGTACAATTGACAATGAAGCTGTTCATGGCACCAGAGCTGCGAGCCCATCAAGCATGCCCTCTATCATGTTTATTGCTCTTTTTTCAGCTTTAAAGAGGCTTTTTTATCCTGGAAAATTTAACTGATATATATGCTTTTCTGATATTTCTCTCATGCAGCAAATGAACATCGGGTTTGACAGACATCAGTGGGTCTAAAGGTTCATGGGTTACATTTATTTTAAAACAATGCTAGAAGGCTTATCCAATGCTTCAGCATAGGCTGTCAAACATGTTTGTCCTCCCCATTATACTAACTTAAGCTGTTGTGTCACCGGGCTCTTCGCGTCCCCTTTTTAGCTCTGCTAAGAGTTCCGTATTTTGTACTTTCATGGCATAATATGTGATGCTGAAACCATACAGAGAGAGGTCTTATGTGTGGCCTCCAGGTGAGCCTGTAACACTGTAGATACAAAATTTACCTCTGACAATGCAGCTCTACTCCTGGATTTTACAGTGATTGCCATGGCAAATAGACATCAAACAGAGGAACAAGGTTTTGCTTGATCATGTGAGAAAGCAAGGTGGGTAATCTGAAAACCATTATTAAAAGATTAAGATCTGCAAACAAAAAAAATCTCAATAGCAGTAGTGAAAATGCAGAAGAATTCCCCAAAGACTTACAAAATGCATTAATGAATAAAGTTTCCCCTGCATGTGCAGTTGATTATGACATCAAAATATTTTCCATTTTAATAGTAACTCAGAAAGGTACTAAAAAGTAGTTCCTAAATGCAGACTTTGGAGTGTTCAAATAACTTTGTTAAAGGCTTCAGAGGCAGCTTGTGAAGGAACAGTTTGGACAATAAATGCTTGTTTTCAATACATCAGCAAACAATAGAGAAATTGAAGATATTTTAAAAGGGCAAATAAGACAACGTGGGTAATTATAGGTCTGTCTCACTGACATTGATCCTAAGCAAAAGAGCTGGCTGGTGCAGGACTTGACTAATAAATTAAAGGAGGAAAATATAATTAATGCCAATCAACATGGGTTTACATCAAGCTAAACTGGTAGGTTTTATGATGAAATTACAAGTTTAGTTAAAAATAGAATAAATAGAATAGAGAAATCATATATTTCGATGGCTTTACAGTATTGATTTGGCACTGCCTTATTTACCTATTTATTTGTTAAATAAGAAACTGAGGTGACAAAAATGTAGCATAGCTCATATTAGTAAAATTATGTGACTGACAGGTCTCCAAACACACTGCAAATGGATATAAATCATTGAGAATGTAGGGGATTTTTGGATCCCCACAAGTTATTTGCATCAAAAACCTGAAAAATAACCCCAGAGTGGTACAAGCCACCCCATAACCCAACCATAAACAAGCACTTTGATCCTAAATATGGCCACATATATAGTATTACCTCTGAGAATAATCACTACTTCTGGGTTGCAACCTCAGTCTCTGGAAGAAAAAAGAAAGGGAAAGAATGAGAGACAGAGGTATCAAGTTTTCAGCATGATTCCCTACTTTAAAGGCCAAATACCATCAGTGGGCACAGAAGAAAGGAAGGTTGCATTAACTGTGCTTGGAAATGTTGCTGCTGAATTTGGAGCACTCCCGGTGCTGATACAGAGATAAAGAACAATCCTGGGGACTTAAAGTTTGATTAGAAGTCAGAGGAATGATGTGAGGATTAGAAAACTTACTTCTTTGTGAGGTACTGGAGCACTCAGTAAAATAACTTTTGTCAAAGAAATCAAAGACATGACTGTATTCTTCAGCTTAAGGACAAAAATCCATTATAGATGGCTTTTCAGTACAGATGAAGATGAAGTTTCCATTTCTATGATCTTAGGCTAGAAAGGTTAGACCAGCAATAAGATAAAACTCAAAAAAACCTTAGAATACTTATTTAGGATTCATTCCTTTCCTCTCTGGCCTATCCCTTAGACCAATGAACCTTTAACTCTACTCTGCACAGTTGTGCTGGGAGGTGAATATGTTCTCTCCCAAAACTAGTTTAAAGCTGATTAGGTGATGTAATCTCTTCTGACATGGGAGAAAAGGATTTTAAAGCCATAGGCAGAAGAGGGAATGTGCTTTTCATTCTTCTGTACCTCGGGTAATGCTCTAACCACCCGTCCACAGGGCAAAAGCTGCCACTGGTGAAGATACCACTTTTTTGATGAGAAAGGAAAGCATGGTACTACATTTGATGTGGAACATAGTTATCTGAGAATACCCCTATCAGCTATGTTCTAAAAGTATTTTCAGGCAATTTAGACAGAGAAAGCAGAAATATTTAGCTTGTGATCCTTGAATATGCACTGAACAGACCCCACCTTCTCCCCTGTCCTATTGATCCACTTTTGGTTATTTTCTGAATGAAGGCTTCAGGCTCCTGAAAACTGTGCAGTTCAGTAAGGAAATTATTTGCAGAACTGAGACAACTTTGGACTTAGTATCTGAAAAATAGTTTTCAGGACATCAGGAACTCAACTTCAAAATCAAGCTGCACTTCACTGCTGTTCTAGGTCTTGTTCAGAATCCCTTGTGTTCCATCATGGGTGCAATTTTTACCTTAAATTAAAAAATGCACTTGGAAGAAAAAAACTCAATAGAATAAATACATGTGTCTTTTCATACAGATTTGAACATTGTCTTCTCTGATCTTCACGATTTTCAAAAAAATGAGCATATAATAAAATAAATGTGCATTAATACAATGATCTATAATTTTGCATCATTACATAAATATACTCATATTCAGTAGGTAACTTCCCATAAATCTGAAAATGAAAATTTTAAATCTTTATTTTCACTTTTCTCATTTAAAAAAAATAAACTTCACAAACAGAACTTACATATAGTTCTTCCTACATCAGTGCAAGATTAGACAGAGCAGACAATCCAGTAGCACTCAGCAGGGGTCTTGAAAATCTTGAAGAATGTCATATAGACCAGAATTTCCTACCAGAGCTTCACAATTTTTCACTTTTACATTTTAGTCAAACCTTTAGCTTTATTTAAATGGGCTTTTTTGATTGCATCTATAAAATATTTAACTAAGTATATACAGCGACATTATGCTACATTATGAAAAGCATAAAAGCATATGAAAGTAATAGCTTCCTTGACATACAAGGGGATTCATGTGTATGAATTGAATTTTTCTGTAGTCTGTGAACCCACATTTCAGGGAGACACCAAATTTATAGATGGAGAAAATCTCTCATTCAGTTTGAACTTCATAGAAGTTTAACATAGAAACATGAGAGATGGGTGCTCCTAGAATCACCTTTGCAAATTAAAGTTCAAGATGGAGATCATTAGAGAGTATGCTTGCAGGAGTGATTATTTTTTAAATAATGCTACAATTTTATTTAGCACATGAGAGTTTGGTGTTTTCTCTCTTGCTTCAGAAAGCTAGGTTGCAGTGCATGTTACAGAAAAAGCTTTTATCAAAATTGTTAAGCAACATAGAAAGCAATGTGAGGTAAAGGATGACCATTTTTGTCATCAGCAAATCAGTATCTTCGAGACTTCTATGACTCAAAACTTCCAAAAAAATGTGCTTCTAAAGGCAAAAGCATTTAAAATCTATTATCATTAGCATCTTTCAGTAGGTCCCCTATATTTGTAGAAAAAACAACTGTACATAGCACCATTATCACTCAGCCCTTTTGGGGTACCTTCATGATCCTGATGTCACCTACCTATAAGGCACAGTGGCACAAAAGTCTTCTTAAAAGGTGACCATCCAGACTACTTCTCACTTTTTGATTTAGATTTTTGAATGGTTATTTCTGAATTTTTCTTCAGTTATTATGCAGAAAGTCAGCTGGATTCCAATAGACATGTTGTTCCACTGCTCTTTCAGCATGTCAGCAAGAGTAGAGTTTTTCTTTGTCTGCAATTCCTTAGCTAAGTATTCCTTCGTTGATTTAGATCAAATAAAATGACAGCAAAGGAATGTTGAGGCAAACTAAACTACACAAAGGCAATTTTTAAATTTTTCCATTTTGAAACTATTTGCAAATATATATGGGTATAATTAAAACTCCCACCCAGTACAACAGCAGAAAATGATGCCTAAAGAAGAGCAGGGGCTATAATTCTCTGTGAAGCTTCCTCTCACAGAGAGGTTGCAATGTCATCCCCAGCTAACACACGGCATCACAGTCAAGCATGTGATCTGTCTGGGAGTCTTGGTGGCAGTAAAACAGACTGCATCCTCCCACTCTTCTTTAAGGGTGTATCAATGCACACTTTGTTAATAAAAATCAGCATTCTCTCGTATTCACCTCGCCTGTCCAGGATACTTAGTTTGGCATGAAGCATGGTTGGTCCTGGTCAGACCCATCCAGGCTGACCTCTTGTTCCTGATCTGCCAGTCTGGATACATAATAAAACATCACTTGCTCACTCTGGCCTCAACTGTTACTTCTGAACCAGAGAATGAAGGAAAAGGGAAAGCTGAAGAGGGACTTTTACAGGGATGTGTACTGATGGGACAAAGGAAAATGGCATTAAACCGAAAGAGGGAAGGTTTAGGTTACATATCACAGGTTGCCCAGAGATGCTGTGGATGCCCCATCCCTGGCAGTGTTCAAGGCCAGGCTGGATGTAGGTCTGAGAAACCTGGTCTAATGGAAGGTGCCCCTGGCCATGGAAGGGCATTAGAACTAAATGATCTTCAAGGTCTCTTCCAACCCAGATATTTCTATGAATTTGTGAAAGTATGCAAACCAGAAAATAAACAAATAAATAAATAAATCAACCCTACAACTTTTTCTAGACCTTTACAAAGTACAAACCATGCCAATCTTGGCTATAAGAGAAAGTCTAACCCAAAATGTGCTCCCTGGCCTAGTTCTTGGCTGTGTGACAGACCAGTCCTTAGCACAAGAGGGAATTTACTGAGTCTTTCAAACAGCAAAACCACACACAGAGCCAGCCAACTAACCTGCAATTTAGGTATTCCCATAAGTTCTTGCCAGTGTGCACAAGTAGTGTTATCACCTATAATTGACTAGAGGACTTCAATTATGCTGGTAAATTTAGCAATAATTACACATCTTTTCCACCATTCAGGAATTACCTCTCAGGGCATGGAATCTGTTTATACTCACTTCCAACACATTCAGCCTTCACGTGTTTGCTCAGCTACATGGGTTCAACCAACCATAACGATCTCATTCCTTACATGAAGTGCTGTGCTCTGGGAAACAGCATCTTGAACCACACCTTGGTTTCTCAAAGAAACCAGTGTATCTAAAGTACAAATTTTTTGGCACAGAAAGAAAAGCACCTTTCTCCTCCTGACACAGCAGAACTTAGGAAAAAGAATTAATTTCCACTGGCATAGGAAATGGGTTTTGTGGTGGATATAGTGGATGCTCAGAGAAATCCAAGATCATCTTAAACTTCTTCCTTTCTTCATTATGCTCATTATTTCTTAACCTCAATCTTCCCGTTTGTTGCTTCAAAAGAATGTTTTTGATCCCAAGAGCTCATATCATTCCCTTCCAGGAGAGCCTGAGGAAAATGAGCTATGCTTGACAGGTATCAGAAGGCGTCACCTTAGGAAAGATCACCACAGTGGAAAAACTAGAGCTTTGAAAGAATAAAGCAGACTGTGCCATGTGATTCATCCATTTTTTCTCCCAGTCAAATGTCAATGATTTAAAGTATTCTACTGCTGCTCTTAATTTTGCCCCTTCTTAGGTCTCATGCTAGCAAGTGTTCTGGGAGGAACGTTGTCCTGTTGTACCCTCCTGCCTTACCTGGCAGATACCTTTGGTCTTCCCTTGTGCACATCCCCTAAACCACAGGGAAAGCAATAACACAGGACCTGGGACAGGCAGGTGAACCAGGAATATGATGCATCATGCACAGGGGAGACTGAAATAGGATCAGTTCATAAAAAAAAAAGGCAGTGCTTACTTGTGACACACAGATGGTATCAGCAGAGCTCCAAGTAAAAACTTTTCACATCACTGCATCAGACTAAGCCTTGGATGGGCTATCCTTTTCCACTGCTATCTTCCCCCTCCAGTTTTTTCCTTGTTAAAGGAACAGATTAAATTATTAAAACTAAGGCAAATTCCTGATATTGGTCCTATAAAATGATACATATATAATACTTTTTAATACAAAACTTTCGCAAAATAAAACCTTATAAAGTCTGTATGGCAAACAAAACAAAGTACTTGCTGCTGACACAATAAAAAAAAACCCCAAAAATATAACTAAGATAAGCCATGTAATACTGGAAACTGTTTCTCATAGCAGCAGCACCTCTGGAAATTAACTCCTTCTTTAAAACCTTCTTTCTCCACATCAAACACTTGTCAGGAGTGCTGTGGCTGCTCTCTTAGGAAACAACCACCTCTGCAAGACCTAATTTCTGTCTGAAGGTTAATTAGTTTAATGCAGGAAATAGTCTAGTGGAGTTGGGGATTTCTTTTTCAAATAAATGAGTTAGGGGCTTGAGTTTGGTAAGTATTGCCTGAGAAATTGTGGCTGTTGGATGTGAGGCTTTGAACAACAGAGCATCACTATACAAAAGGAGAAACAATAGCATCCCACAAGTTCTACCTGAGTTGGCAATTTGTTAAGTTTCTTATTAAACACTTAAAAACACTGGAATAGCCTCATTTGGGGGTGGAATTGCTTCCTGCTTACTTTTGTTACACTCGATTTTGTTCAGTACAAACCTAATGTGAACCAGAACGTAGCCAAGGTTGGAAATTGTGAATGAGCTGCAGAGATTGACATCTTGTTGAAAAACAGATGCTTCAGTGAGAGGATTTTTCATCATGGCATATCAAACCACATTATTTTAATTTGCCTTAGATAACAGTAACATACAAGAGAGTAAAGAGAATTCGCATTTGCTGCATATTGATTTGCATAGTCAAGATTATCACATAGATTTAAGATCGTAAGACACTGATCTCTGAAGATCATAACCTTAAAACCACAGCGTATTTTGGGCACCACAAACCTGATCACCCCAAATCATGTCACTTATGGAAACACTTATGTAGAAGATTATTCTCCAGCTGGCAATTTAGGTCTCAATCAGGATTTAATTTGCATTCCTTCTTTAATTTATGGAGTTTGCATTTCTTGCCTATCTTACCCTGATACATTTTCTCCCCAGCCCATGGTTGACTTTCAAGACCTGTAAACTAAAAGCCACCATGGAAATAATCCTGTTGATATAGGAATAAAAGTTAGCTCACTTTTCATCGGTAGGCTAACAGGAGAGGCAACTGGATGCACATAGGGTCTAACAAGTAGAAAGGTCACTTTATTGGATGCCTTACAAAAAAAGGAGACAACTTTAAGGGGGTAGTATATAGGCTTGATGAAAATGCTTCATATAAACCTGTATTTCTGATTGTTTCGGTAGCCTGTGCAGTGTTCACTTGGACAGTTTCCCAGGGATTTCCTGCTTTTTTAAGGAGACTGCATCCTGAAGGACAGCATTTACATAAGTTACCTACACGATGAATGAGATAAGTAAAACACATGGAGGAAGCCTCTGATACCACAGCCATTATTCAGAAGAAAACCCCACGTTTAATAGGGAAAGATTAACAACAAACTTTTTCCTCCTTTTGATATAAAGACTATTTTTAAGTCATCAGGAAAAGCTGTTCGAACATACATACCAGAAAAGTTAAATCTTAGCAAGAAAATACAGAAAAAAAAATAGATGTATTTACCATATACTAAACAATAATTAGTTTTAGAAACTTGGACTAAATGCAGTCCGTAGTTAAAAGCACCACCTGGCAACAATGGCTGTTGGCAAAACTCCTAACCAGAGTTTGGGCTGCTGACAGAAAACTACAGATGACTTCAGACTATTTTACAATTTTTAAACTGAATTTAAATTCTGTTCTCACTGTTTTAGGCCATTAGAAATACAACAAAAGATCAATGCTTAGAAGTAAATAGGCGATCTCTTTGTAAAACTTACTTATTTTTAACCATTTCAACCAAACATGGCTTAAATTCTTATAAGGAAGAGTGATGCAAGTCGTTCTTTTTTCAAAAGAGATTAAGGCTCAATAAGAACCCCTCAAACTTATTACTGCATTTGGTACAGGACTGATTAAAACATATCTGCTGTATACTAACAATTCTCTACTTCCTATTTTGAATCACTTCATTAAAAATACCATTATTGTTCAGTGGAACTGCATAACCAAAAATAAAAAAATCACAGAAGTTTTTTAGTAGAATAGGACAGAACACATTGCTTAAAACCTAAATAACAGAGAGACTATTCATAATACTGATATACACCAAAGAGTGAGAAATGCCACCTAAAGCAATTTGGACGTAATTTCTATTATTATTTTGCTATCCTACATGATATTCTTCACTACTCACAATAAGTTGAACTAATTCTAACACAATTACAACTCTGGTTAAAAGGATGCTGGTTCCCAACGAGGCATCTGTGGAAGGATGGTTTTAATTGATACCATCCAAATCCTCTATGAGTGTTGTGTATTGCAACAATCAACAAACAGAAGAAAGTTACCACTGGACAATTCCACAACATTTTAGTACTATCCAAAGACAGCAAACTGAAGAAGAAACACAGTTTATGAAATGTAAGTACTATGATCTTTCCATACTAGAATTTTTAAATTTAACTACATTTTACACAGAGGATGGTTTAAGTAGTTTAAGCACAAGCTCTTCATGCTGTTTAGACAGGGTACCTGAATTTTCTGTCCAGCACTGGCAGGTCTAACATAACACCTACAGAAAAGAGACCTGTAATTTCTGGACTGGCAAGATTATCCTGTCACCCACAACAGTGCTAGCTCAATGTTACCTAGAATCTGAATTCCAGCAATCTGTTGTCCATGTATCAAGTCATCTGTTCGTATTTTTAATTTTTCTGCTAAATACTAAATCAAAACAATCCCATCAGGACAAGAGAAATATTCTGTAATATGCCCTAGGCACTCCAGTGAGCAGCAGTGCTCAGCAGTCATGGGATATGCTGCATGAATGTACCTTTATGTTCTCCCATAATAACAACAATTATGAAAAAGACTAATTCATTCACATGCTGAGTATCATGAAAAAGCATTTAACACATTACTGCTGCAAAGATATTATGACAATTCTTGCAAGTCTTGGCTGACATTCAGCAGATTGCTACGTCTCTTTACCTCAGTTTTTCCATCTGTGTATCTGAACACATTTGTGAGAGACTAAGAGATAAAGACAAAAATCACTGCAAGAAGCACAGTGAGTTTTAGATAAATTTTAGTAAGTGATAAAGACCCTGCTCATCATTCACTAAATGCATTAGTTACTGCAACAAGTAGCAACTCTGAAAAGTACCAACTTTTTGCTTTTAAGCAACTTGTGGAGAAAGTATTATTGAAGAGAATTCCTTACAGATCTCCCTCAGCCTTTGTATAACTTCATTTTGTCAGCAAGCAAATGTTGGTGTAATTGCAGTGATAAAGGATTTATCAAAGTGTCCCTAGCTGTTACACTTTTCCCTACCTACAAACAGAGGTACAAGGCAGCGGGCTACACACTTCTTGGTAAAGTTCATCCTTGGAATCTTCCACTAATTTTTATTTTTCTTACATATATCTAATCTACTTGAGATGCAGCTGCTTTGCTAACTGGCCTAAGCAGGAGCCCAGCTTACTGCATTATATGGATATTCACATATGGCCAGTGACCATGGGCCAATTACCTCTTCAAAAAGACCAGGCACGTTTATTTGTGTGTGTGATTCCATAAACATGAGAAGACTGAACTGCAAGTCTGTGTTGCCAGCAGCAATTTTGTCTGCTTTAACAGTAGCAAAACAGAACCATACTTAAAGCATAAGAGACCAGCAAACTCCTCCTGCCTTTGGAGCTTGCTAAAAGGGGGCCCCAGCTCAGCAGTTTGGACACTGAGTGGCAAACACCATCTGTATCCTTTTCCCTTCCATAAAAGGAACCTTTATAGGAGTGTAAAGGAAAACAAAGAAAGATTACTACCAGTAGTTATAAATGAATAGTTAATCATCCAATAAGAATGTGAGCTCTCTCAAAGACATTGTGCTAAAGCAAACTAGTCAAAAATACAAAGATATTGAACAAAGGTGCTCCAATAAGCAAGTGATAAACTCAAAAAACCAAACAAAAATATCTCCCTAGGCCAACTTTATAGCTATTATTAAAATAGAACTAGAAAAAGAAAAAAGGTTAAAACTAGAACTTATATTCTGTCAATTTTACTCAGGCTAATCTTGAATTTCCCATACTCCTGCCTCTGGTCAGAAAAGCTGAAGCACAGCAAGAATTCCTACATGGAATTTGCTTACACAATTTTAAAGCCAGTAAATTGCAACAAATATTGCCAGCGGCACTTATGAAAGCCTATTTTTCGGTTCCGTTTTCAGTTGCAAGCCTGAGAAATCAGCACTGAGAAGAAAAATAAATACAGTTTTGACATGTAGAGTAGCAAGAATTAGCTTTGTACCCAGACAGGGAACAAGCCCTTTAAAGCAGAAGTTAGTGGATTAACAATGCGAACAGCTCACACTGCATGTTTATTCAAGCCGTGACAAGAAGTCAGGCAGTGAAGCAAGGGCCCTTCATTGTGAGTTTGTGCTCCACACTAACAGCTCTAACAGCTTTAAGTTCTTTTTTTGTTTAGGAGTTTGTTTGTTTCTAAAGAGAAAAAAAAAAAAAAATAGGGAGAACGTAATTGACCCAGTTGGAAGCAGCAGGCCGGTGTAGGAAAGGCCATACACGAGACATGAGCACCACCACGAGGCAGGCACTACTCAGCAAAGCAGGAGCAGCAAAAGCACCTTGGGAACCTACAGCCCCGCCCCAGACACGGAGTACACACGTGCCGAGCAACCTAGGTGCACACCTACTTTTAGGGATACAGACTAAAATTAGGTAACTTGATTTCTACAAGGGAATTTTTTTCCCCTCAAATCACTTGGAACATTCCCATGAGATAAACATCACCTGATGCTGAAAATTTTTTTCGTTAGGTATCTGTTGACTTTTAACATCCAGTATAAGAACATCTTCATAGCTTGACTGGTGTGAAAGCAAGGCCATGCTTGGTTCAAGAGAGGCAGTTAAAGCTTTTATCTGGAATCACGCCAGTCTATCCAGATATGGCTTATCACTTCCTGTAACTAGGTGTAAAGGCACATTCATTCTCAAATAAAAGTAACACGAGGCAGTGAACATCATATCAAGGAAAATTGTCGGAACTTAATTTGGTGTAATTCCATTCAGCTATTTTATTTATTTATTTATTTTTAAGATTTTTCTTTTAATAGACATACTTGCTTTCTGAGAAGTGTCAAGGTTTCCAGTAAGTCTATCTTAGTGGTTTAAGACAGCAGTAACTGGATGTAATATAAAAACCCCAGACCAGATCCCTCAAAACAACTGCTAGCTTATTGCATCTGAGCTAACACTTTTCCTAGAGATTATTGATTATGGCAGTGGGGATTTTCTGCCATTTAGCACAAGATACAGTTAAGTTCATGACATCTCACACAACCTTTGAAGTCTCTCAACCAGAAACTGCTCTCTCATGCTACTGCATTTGAAGGTGTATCAGCAAAATCCTTCTAAAAGCAAGTATACATCAGGCCATTGTAGTAATTTCAGCTCCAGCACCAAGAAAATCCAAATTTTAGGTAAGAATTGGCATGCCTAGGTTATATGCCTAAAGCAATCTTCATTTTTAGCATCACTTTTTTTCCAGTCCTGAATAATTATGATTTGCAATTATTCACTGAAGTTTGGATACTCAACAGCAAATCTTGAAAGGTATCAGCACTTAGAAGATGGAGCAAATTTAGAAAGTCACATTTCAACAAAAAGATCAACACTCCTAAGACTTTGATTCCATCTATCCACCATTTATCCGTGATTTAAAAATATTTCCCAAGATTAATGTCTAAACTAGATTAAACTGATTTTAATCTCAGCTTCAACTGGCAAACATGAATGATCTGTTTCCTTCTGCATCTAAATGATTTTCGGCACTGCAACAAATTAATTTTGATTGACTTACTGTTGACAGATTTCATTACTCTTGTCTGACAAGGCCAACACAACACACAGTAGAACTTTTCTTCCCAAGTTCTAATAAGCATCCCATTTAACCTCCCCTCTCCTTGCGATCAAGTAATATCAAAAATTGCTGTAAATGCAATCCTTTGTTTAAATTAATGAGAAATCTGTTGTTTATTACAATCCCTGGGTCTCTCAGTCTGCCCTCTCCAGGTAACAGTACAAATAATTATTTTATTAATAATTATTTTAAACCTGAGTTTAAACTGATTGTCACTGATTTTTGCAAGGGTCGATAGAATGTTCTGTAAAAAGACTTCACAAAGAAGGCAAAAGCTTACTTGGATTTGTGGTTGTCTGGCTTTCTCAACCTGAGATATTTTGGATGACAATTTGCAGGCAAAGTCACTGAAATTTCTAATTATCATTAGAAGAGTGACTAGAGGAAAAAAAGCTAAAAATAAATCCCAAACCAGACTACAGTAACTTCATCTGAACAAACTGAACCTGTCTGAAAGCAGCACAAGAGGCATTAAATAATTCAACCTATACTGCTGCATGAAAAAGCTTTTCCTGCAGTTTTATGAAATGCTTTGATACTAGCATAGTACTCTCCTATGAATTCAAGAGTATTGTAGATATCTTTCTAACAATGTTGCAACAATACTGTACAATCAATTTCAGGAATTTAAGAACCATTAACTTTGAGAAGTCTAAAACTACAGAATCAAAATGCAGTTATCAGCCTAGGTGTAGAGTTTAGGACAACAAAGAGCTTCAAACATCCTTCAGATCAGTTATTTTCTTATTTAGTATCTTAAATATAAACAGCTGTCTGAATGACTATGAATCTGTCTTTAGTCAGCCCAGCATAAAAAGTTAACATTACACAAATAATGAAATAATTTTAAATACAAATAAATATAAATATAAAACTCTCCTCCCATATTTGCCCAACTACTCTTGTACTTCTGATAAATCAACAAACCATGCAAAGAATGATTCTGCAAATTAATCCTTTAAGGCATAAAAACCAAACAAAACCATTTCATCTTTGACTTGTTTTGTTTTATTAGGAGAAGAGCTAACTCAAAATTAACAGTGCTGAACACTCTGTTCCTCATGCAAGAAGTATATTTAGTTTGAATCACTTTCTAACTACCTCTACTCAGAGACAGTGTGGGATTTTTGTATTTGCAGGCCAGAGCATTTATTAACTCAAGCCTTCTCTCCAGTGTGGCACAATCAGAACGTTCTGAACAGCTGGTTAGGAAGATAGCCAAGATGCAAGAAAGATGTCTGAGCCTCCTTTTCAAGGGCAGCCAACTCTTGTACTGTAGGTGCCAGAATATCCACATGGCCTTTATACAGTCCACCTGCCAAAAGAGACACAATCTAAATTATGTGTTCAAAGCCATTTTTCAGCAGAACTAACAATGCTCAACCACAGTCATTTAGATAGTTAATCACTTTATTAAAAAAAAAAGCACAAACAAACCAAAACAGGTATACATATACTCCTGTCACTTGCAACCCGTAGGCTGCATTTAACAAATGCAGAAGATAGTAAAGACCTAGCAGCTTTTTATAATCTATTTATTTATAATCTATAATTTATAGTCTATTATTCTGTAGTGACACAGGAGACAACCAGGAAACTGCATAGCAAGGGAACTCAAGAGAAGTTCATTGCTTACCACCCAGAGCTCTTTTCTGCCCATATGTAACTTTCCCATCAAAATCATCCACTGGTACTTTTATGTCTGGTTCAACTTGGGCAATAGTGCAGTTTAAGTGTTCTTCAATCTCCCCCAGCAACTAAGAGAAAAAAACTCAGGAAGTCTTTAAGTGCTCTTACGGTCCAAGACTAGTCAAACTAGTGTTCTGAACAGTCACATTCGAATAATTTGAACGGGAGTGGTACACAGGAAACAATTTGGTCACAGATACAGAAGACTAACACATTTTTATGAGCTCTACTATACAAGTTCATTTCCAATTTCAGTATGTTTTTACCCTATCTAGAAGTCTTTATTTCATACACTACACTACTTGTATGAATGAGGCTACTTTACTATAAAGAACTCATAGTCCAAGCTTATTTTGCCACAGATTATGTGTATTTGCCCTTCTTTGTTAGAGAAAGGAGGGAAGTATTGCTTTTTAACAAGCCTTCCTAGCTGGTATACAAATCCCAATGAAAACCTATGTAAAGTGACAAACTATTTCCAGGTTAGAAGAACAACAGTTTTAAGTGACAGTTTTGCAACAAACCATCTTAACAGAAGCGTATAACTAACATCCTCTAAATCTTAACAGATTTTGATTAAGTAGGAAGACTATAAGGAAGCAGAAAGTAAGACTCCAGCAAAGTTGGACTGGAATCTTAAAATAAGATTTTATAATAAAACAACTCACAGAAACATATAACTTGAAAAGTTTTCTAATTTCTTCTTTAAATGGAATCAAAGGTTATAAACACCCTAAGACTAACTTTGTACTTCAGCTACACAGGCGAAAGAAAAACACTACTCCTGAGTCTTTTAGAGGAATTGGGGAACATTTAAGCAAAATACTTACCTGCATCTCATTGTACCATATGGTACAACCTCCTTCTTCCTTCAGTCTGGTGTTATAACACCCTTTTCCCCGACTACTGCATACATGATACCAAACCTAGGAATAATGCAAAACAACTTCTAAACTTCGTGAAATAGAGTTTAGTACCTTCATTTTGACTAGCTATAGCATGAAAAAAAATTTAGGAATCTGTTTAAAGTGCTCCTTCAATTAAACATGGACAAACAAGCAGTTTTTCAATGCAGGATAAAAACGTCAGATAACAGCTGTGTGCAGAACTTCAGTAAATGTCTGTTCATCTTTGCTTTGCAGTATAATTACCTTTTCTTTCTCTTTTGCCACAAGGGAGATTGCCAAACCCATCCTAAAGTATTAGGGGAGAAGGGAGGGAGAAATGTATTTCAGTAACTATTGCCAACTTGTGAAACAACAACAACAAAAAAATATCAAGACAACCTGGTGACTGCTCTGAACACACACATACCTCTCAGCTCTGCCGACTCTCCCGATCCGATGAACATAGTTCTGTTTTTCATCAGGGAGCGTCACGTTGATAACTGTGTGAGGTAGACACAGTCCACAGAACACAAGATTTATTTCTTTTTTAATATATGAGCTACGAGATCAGACACCTAAAATATGATTTTGATTGCTGCAATTCCTCTCCTTAGCCTACGTACACACTTTTTAGCCTATTACAAACAGGTGCAGGTGTAACCTGCAATACCTGCAATAAATCTCACTCTCAAACTTCTTTTTCCCTGATTACTTTTTGGCAAGAATGGAAAACCAAATGAACAATTTGCAAAAATGCAGAACATCATCAGGTATTTGAGGAATTATGGTGAACAACCAAATTAAATATTACCTAGTTTAAGCCTTTAACATCTACATTTCTTAAAATTAAGCTATAGGTCATGTTTTTATTTTAACTAGTGGACAGGACTGCAAGTATATTGAAGCTCCAGTGCAATTAAATAGCTTAAGTTCAAAAAATAATGTCTTACCATATGGAACACCGTGAATATCNAATACAGCAAGCAAAATCCCAAACAATGAAACCACAGTCCTTTGCACTTACTTCACCTTGAAGTGTCTCTGTACACTTAGGAACACTTCAAATAAAGCAGAATAGCTTGGTCAATTTACATCCTTGTTTCTTTCCCCAACACCATAAGGCAAGCAAAAATCAACAAAGTGCTTAATCAAAACTAAACTGTAATATTTTAATCACTTTTTAAAAAATAATCAAGTACGAAAGACTTTAAAAAACAGTGCAATTGCTATACAGTTTAAAGTTAGGTTTTTATTTCAAAGCCAGGCCACTATCTTCTCAATTCAAACTCACAAAGGTCATATTGATTACCAGTACAGACTTCCACCTACAGAAACTGTGCCTCACAATTTCAGGAAGTGGGACATAGAGCATCTGAGTGCAATTTAATTTAAATGGAGAACTAGGAACACAAATTGACATATGAATTCAGATATTGGGAGGTGAGGAAAAAGCCTTCAAAAATCTGCTGCATCACCTTAAATCTTTCCAGGTTTTGCTTTCTTTCTTGAGGTTTTCTATCACCATGCAGACAGACACATGAGAACTGATGTCCCTTCCTATCAGGGCCTGAAAGAATTTATATGCATTAATAACACCACATGTAAGTTATGACAAAAAACCATACAGAACTGGAAAAAAATTTAATGGGCAAAAAATTTTCACAGGCATTGGGGTGGAAAAAATACACAAGACAAGTAGTTAAACACCCCTCCTCCCTCTTCCCCACAGCATGTCTGTGCAGGCATTTCTCCTTACTCCTTCCTGCTCTAAATTTTCCCATTTCTTCAAATGTCTGTCTTCACCTTTCTCCTCACACATCCCCTTTCACTGTTATGTTTTCTTTCACATTTCTCCTTCTATGTCTTCTGTGCAAACATTTTTTTCCATGTCTCTTGCCCTTACCAACTATCAATTTTAGTAATGTGTTTCAGCAGAGGCACCATAGAACTTCTCATTGGTTCAAATTTTGGTGCATGATGGGTTTCCATCCATTTCAGAACTGTCTGGAATAGGTACAGGACAGTTCATTGCTTTCTTTCACAAAGGGCACCTCTGCAGCTTCCTGCTACAAAACCCGGAATTTTATGCCCAGTCAATACATAAAAAAACTGAAGCACAGTTTCATTTGTGCTGTGTCCCAGTACTGGTAACCTCTATCACACACATTTGGTGTTGAGAAAACACACAAGTGAGAAAAGTGAGCTAAGTAAGGTTGATATGAAAACATTACCTCCGCCCTGCTGGATGAAGTACTGCTCCATATTATCACAGTCTATTTTAGTCCTGCAGAAAATAATGGCTTGGTCCATCTTGTGCTCTTTGATTGCCCGAACAGTGTATTCTCCTTTTAGAATTTTAATAGCTTCAGACCACATTTCTAAATAAAAATAAAGAAGTTATTTCACTCAAATTTTTTAAAAACATGAAGAACCTTTGAACTGCACACCTTTAAAGGTCTCTACCCTGCAAGTAGGCAGTTAAACTTTTATTATTAGAGTAAGTAAGCTAAATCTTCAGTTTCTACCTCTCCCCTCCACACTCTCATGCTCCAAGGTGATACAATTCAGAAAGAATAAAACTACTCAGAAGTTTCAGGTTTCTTATATACACCAACAAACACTTGTCTACGAATCTGCAAAATATATATTCTTGTCTCTTTCCCACTCCCCAGTTACAGAAACACATTTCTCTTCAAGACTATGAG
>VZTR01012705.1:277-121730 GCA_013400775.1 Chaetops frenatus
CACAAAAGGGTGAAATGTTGTATTGCACTAAATAGTTAGTTTACCTCTGTATTGCACTGGGTGATTCACAATATTTGCACACAAAAAACAGCCTTGTTATAATTTGCACTCCTCTCCCCTGTGTCAGTTCCCATTGGTTGTGGCCCTTCTTCCCCCTCCCTTCCCCTGGGTCAGCCCCCATGGGTTATGGTTCCACTCCCCCTTCTCCTAGGACTTAAAAACCCATCCCAGGCAGACCAAGCTCTCTTTCTCTTTCCCCCTGCTCCACATCTCCTGGAATTGGGTTCTACAATAAAATCGTGGGACCATGTCCCGAGAAGAGAAAGGGCGTCTCTGTCTTTTACCTTGGTTCATTGAAAAGTTGACCCCTCCAGGGTTAAGAGCTAGCCAGGGCTAACCCTGGGAGCGGGGGAACCTTTTCAGTGCCCCATAAGCCTTTGCAGACCCTCCAGGTCCTTTCCCACATTGAAACATGCTGCTCCAAATGTGTGTTTGATCCTTTCTTATTCTTCACTCTCTTTCTAGTTCAGCCTTCCATACTCACTTCATCCCTAAAAACATATTCCCCAGGAGCACTCACTCAAAGTGAAAAGTCCCCAGGCAAAAAATTGAAAAGACGTACAGGAATCACCAAACTTAGTTGCCTGCAATACTGTAGCAAGCCTCTAGTCCCAAACACTACACAATAACTTCTATTATATGCCCCCTCCTGGAGAAGTGAAGGTTCCCTTCAAAGCACCTTCCAGTGCTTAAAGGGGGGCTACAGGAAAGGCTGGAGAGGGACTTTTCACAAGGGCATGTCATGATTAGACAAGGGGAAATGGCTTTAACAAGAAAAAAAAATAAGATTTAGATTAGATTTTCAGAAGAAATTCTAAGGTAGTGAGGCACTGGAACAGGTCACTCAGAAAAGCTGTGGCTGTCCCATTCCTTTGATCAAAGTCAGGCAGGGCAGGGCTTTGAGCAACCTGATTTAGCAGAAGGTGTCCCTTCCCATGTGTAGAAGCCTAGAAGATAAGCTGTAGACCCTGATTGTCATCATTCCTTTTCAACCATGAGCATCCATGAATCTTGGGTGGTGCCTCCCCCATGAGGATGGGATGTCACATCATGGCATGGCGGTTAGAATTAGATGGTCTTTACAATTCCTTCCAACACAAACCATCCTATGATTCTGTTATTCTATGTTTATGGCATTATGAGCCAAAAAGCCAATTCCAAGATATTTAACACAAGAAAAACATGCCAAATGCTCCAGATGTCATAGTGAGCCACAGGAATAAACCAGGAAAAACAAAGATATCATCACAATCCTAAATTCTTGCAACAGAAGGCCAATTATTTAGGTAAAATGCCTTAGTGATCCTGGGAGCCTGGCCACAGCACAGAGAACGGGAAAAAAGAGGCCTAACAAAGAACATCACTATTACTTGATAATTTAAATTCTTTCCAGACCACAAAGTCAACAAAACCAGCTCCCACAGGCCAGCATCAGTATCTAATCCAGACCAATGCTCGCCCCCTCTGGTTTGTAGAAAACCTATTCCAAATTACCAGTAACACAGGAAACATTACTTTCCAGCTTGAGTAAGTGAGATCTGACTCGTGTGGTTTAGGGTTCTCACCTTTCATGGCTTACTGTTAAAATGCTCTTGCTATAAACATTTCACCACCAATCAATTTCGAAGTGGTCTCTATTTCATTATCCTAAGCTGAGCTATGGAAAAAAGCTGTTTCTGAAGTTCCCTGTGCTACAGTTTGCTGGTTCTAATACTCAGAATAAAGAATGACTGTGCCAATTTGATGCTGCTTTTATTAGAATTTTTCCCCCTTTTAAGCAACTGCCTCGTTCAAGTACCACTTTTCTTTTTACTAGAAACAGGAAAGAGGAGCTGGATAAATGACTGAATAATTACAGTTTCACACAAAAGTGGCACAAGCAGCCCAACTACAAATGTGAGACACAGAGTAACCTCTACAGTGCAAGAATTCTGTCCTGACAGCTCCATTTTATTTCTTTCATCAAAGAATAAAAAGCATCAATCTGCAGCTTCAGTAAGTCAGTCATATTGCAGCAGGTTAAACAGCAATTTCACAAGGGTAAAGTGACCCAGTCTGAAGCAGTGGGCACTCATCCAGTGAAAGAATACAGAAGGCAGAGTGTGAAATGACTGACTGACTCACCACATCAAAATGAAATTTTTCAGTATCTTATTAAAATGGAAAACCAAGAATTTCTACAGCAAAATAAAATTATTTTTATTTCCCCTAGTTCTCAACTTACTCAAATATTTTAATTTCAATGAATCAGCAAATTCCAGTTTAAAGGTTTTAGATCTTCTGACTTGCTCTAATGATATATTATTTTGTGAATTTGGGAGGTATCAGGAAGAATAGAAAGAGCTAGTTGATATGACAGGGGAGTATAAAGAAAAACAGAATTTTTTTTTTTTTTCTATCAGGCATATAATTAAGATGCAAAACTGCAGTTGAATCATATTCCTGCAGCTCTGATCCCTGCTCTGCCTGATATACCCCAATATTCCATTCTCTCATAACAAGAGATGTTCATAGCTGGCAAGGGAAGTATGATGATAAACTGAGTTCAAGAGCTCCTTCAGTGTATTTCCAAGGTCTTCCATTTCATACACAGAGATGCTGCTTGAATATGGGAATGCGCATTTTCCTCAAGATAAGGGGAATACAGCTGTTCAATTTGTTAATTTACTTAATTGTTTGAAAGTGACAGGCTTCCCCAAAATCTAAAAGGAAAATCAATTTTCACTTATTTTCCTTAAGCTCCTTTGAGAAACCCAGACCTAATGTATCGCCCCTCCTTTCTTTAGCAGGCTATTCATGATGTCCCCCATTCCAAATGCTGGTGGCAACATCAGGACAGCAAGTGGACACCATAAGCCAAGACAGACTTTGAAGTAGGACCCACCCTTGTGAAGCACGGCCTGTAATTTTCTTAAATCACCAGTCAGCTTCCTCAAAATAATTTGCATGACATTTATTAAAAAAAAAAAATGAAATGGGGAACAACTCATCCTTGAGGCCTCCAGACCATCTCATTTCACACAGAGTTTAATTTTAAATGCTAAATATACACATGAAAATGGGAGTATTGCCTCATAAACCCAGCTCCTGCATTCCCACTCTTGGCCAGTCACCCCGACATCTCACCTGATCCTCATGCATTATCTGTTTTCCCAATACTCCTCCTTCCTATCACCTCATGTTTTGTTACAGCTCTTTCTGGCCTGGATTTTGCCTCCTGAGGGCATACATAACTGGTGATGGACATTCTGTTGTGGTGGTAATTCTCTCTGCAAGCATCATTTATGCCCAAGTTAACACTGTACTGTGACAAGAAAAGAAATGAGGAATAAAATAAGTGTATTACAAAGGGCATGTCATCATGTCATCACTGTACAGCCAGGCATCAGCTGAAATTTCTTTTCAATCATAAGGTCAGATTTGTTCAATTGATTTTTAAGCAATATGTTATTACACACAAAATGAATTTTCAAAAGAAAAATCACTGACAATGGGCTGACAATGCAGTATTTTCCCAACCTACTTTCTCATAAGAAAAGACATGCTGCATAATTCTACCATTTCCCTATATAAATAAGGAACCATAATTAGAATAATTAATTAATAACTATGTGCAACATTTCCATGCCTGCAGCAAAAAAATTATTTCATTTCTTAAAATGCTGGAAGTTAAATAAACAAACTGAGTAACCTTTGCCCTCAGGTCTGAAAAATCAGTTGATCCATTGGAGCTACTACATATTCAAGAGAACAAGAAAAAAGTTGACTGAGAAAAGGCATTGGAAAATCACTGTGAACTCTTATCAGAATGTGTGACCAGCAGCTACAAGTCTTTCCCCTTTTGCTACCCAACCATTTGAAGTCTTTTCTAGGAGCAGGATCAAAACAGACACTCCTGTCTTCCCAACTGTAAAGCAAATATCTTGTAAAATATAATCACAGTGGTACCAACATTTTCTAGCCCTTAGTAACACTGAACTGATAAACCCACAAAAGGATTCCTGGGTTGACTTTTGGACTCACAAAATTGCAAGGGCATTTCCATAGGCTAGTCTCTCTCAGCCAATTTTTAACAATTCAGCTGTCTTTAGAGGTGTGACTTAAAACAAAAATAAAATCTCAGCTGTCAGCATGAGAGCTGATGTGCAAGTAACAAACTGATCATGTGCAGACTGAAGTGACAGTCCACTGGCAATGTGCATGGCCTCTTGTGAGCTCGTCCCACTGCTGAAGAATGTGTTGCAGAGTGCCTTGCACTACTCCCTGGCCCTTCAGCCCCACAGGTTAGCCAGATCCTGAGATATGCAAAAGCCCCTGTGCCTTCCATCATGCAGATATCCCAGAGATCCAACTGCCGGGTGGCACTGGAATTACCTGTGGCTCCAGTTCCTCACTTCCTATACCAACTGTTGTAAACAGCACCTGTAGAGATTTCAGTAACTGGAAAAATTTAGAATATGGGTTGGGGGGTTTTCAGAATTGAAATAAAACTAAGCTTTAAACTTTTGCAAGTTTCATAACATAGAAATCTATGTCTTCTCAAACTAAACACAGAGATGAAACAAAACAAATGGTCTTCAATGTGGCCAAATCTAGGTATCTTTTTTTTTACTCCAGCATACATCTCAGAATCTCCAGGGAGACACACCAGAAACGTAACAGGCCAGGATTCTTACGAGTGTTTTGTACTCTCCCATCAGAGCTGAAGCTGCAGCAAGCCAGAAGCTCCCACCACTGACAGACTAAACAAACTGTTTACTGTTAATATAGACTGTATTTTGTTTGTTTCATTGAATGATGTTCCGATTTAGACCATGCCTTATATCGTTCTGTTACGAACTTTGCAAAGGAAAGAGGAAGATATCATGTTTACTGCTACTGTCACCTCCACTGCCACCAAATGTATCAAGTCTGTTTTTCCAAACTGCTCTGTCTTAAAAGATTTTTGTTCCTACCATTAATACTGAAAGGCCATTCCAGCAGCTCTTTCTTCCAAAGCTATCCATGACTTCTAAGAGTCAATGTAACTGTATTGATATCCTTTTGTATGCATATGGTCTTTTAACTCTGATTTTTCTTCCTGTCATTGATATTTATGTCCAGGAGTATTTACAGAGAGCATCAGTGTGAGCCTAATTCATTCCCTTCCTTAGTATTGTTCATCTTCTACTCATCCCATTTCACCAAAGGTTCCAGTCCCTTGCAATGGCCAGTATCACCTTCTCCTTTTGTACTTAGTTATTCTTCATTCTTGACAACTCGTCTTCTCTTTCTGCTGACACATTTTCTCACATGTGAAGTAATTCAGCTGTTCTCCAGAAGCCAGTCTCTTCTTTATGGTCATATTCTCCTTCAGAGATCTATCAAGTCTTCATTTCAGTAATTTCCTAAGGATCCTGAGATGTTGTCTACATATTCTCCTGTTCCATTCTTCTGATTTAATCTAAAATCAGCACTCACAGTTTTGTGATATTTTACTATATGCTTTGGCAGGTAAATGTGCAAGCATGAGTAGTTTTTATTTAATACTTAAAACTGGTAACACAAATCCTTTCATTGTTAAAACTTGTCACAGAATCACAGAATATCTTAGGTTGGAAGGGACCTTAAAAGTCATCTAGTTCCAACCCCACTGCCATGGGCAGGAGGGACACCTTCCACTAGACCAGGTTGCTCAAAGCCCCACTCAACCAGGCCTCATCATTGTGCATGCAGGTCACCCCCTCTACTTCTTCAGAAGCATGTCTTTGTAATTTCCTCTTCTTTATTTTTAGTATCTTGGGGAAAAAAAATAGAAGGAATTCTCCTGTGTACAATTCTTTACCTACAAGTCTATACAAGCAGACTCCTTTGATTGCTGGCTTCATGGCTTTTTTTTAAGCTTTGCCAACATTGGCCTTGCACCTTCAGATTAAGTTCAGCAGTTCTTCTGTTCATCAGCAACAACCAAACACACAAACCACACACTCAGTTGCAAGGATTAGCAAACTGCCTCTTAACTCTGCCAATTACTAACTGAAAGCCACAAGACTCTTCAACTGGAGCTAAGCAAACTACAGATGTGTCTACATACCCATCTGCTCTTTCCCGTTTCTTCCAAAGAAGGATATGCATCACAGTAACAAAAAAAATTAAAACTAAATGCCTCTAAATGCCTACATCTTGTCCAAATTCTGACTGCTAGCCAGCACTGCCATCAGGTATACTGACATATTCACTGCTTCTAACTACCTGAAGAAATAATGAAAGATGGAGGAAAAAATGTTGTTCCCCAGAGTACATAGGGAAGAAGATGCTGTTAAGAGTTAATAAATGCGAGGAACAAACCTAAGGTAAGTGCAATTTCAACCAAAGCAAGAGAAATCAGAATCTGACCTTCTAGAACATAGGTGCATGATAAGTGAAACAACCTTCATTACACAATAGAACATTTCTTCCCTACAGAAGACAAAAAAAGGACAATCTCTGCACTTCCAACCTGCTGATCATTGCCAAACAGAGGTTTTCTACTGGACCTATCATGGGAAAAGCTCTAAGTGCTCCTAGCTTTCAGTCAAAAGGGAAATGCAGGCACTAAAAAATGGTGAACTATCTTGAACTACAATATATGTTTCACTAGCTTTATTTCCCAGGTCCCAAGTACAGGTAGGAATTATGTCCATCACCTACCTTTAAGTACTGGAAACCATCCATAGAAACAAAGTGAAATGGAAACTGGAAAAGTTTGCAATACAAAGGAATATACAGTTACATTGAGTTCTTCCACACACTTCATTTTAGATTCCACAAAACTACAACAAATACAGAATCTCTTCTGTTTGAGGAAAGAGGTTGAAGGGGAGAACAAAGAATATCTCACACCTTATGAGGCTTTGTTAATGCAAAATGAAACAGTATCAAGGAGCTTTACACTCATGTGCCCAGTAAGATTTTACCAGATGTGAATCCTATGTTGCCAATCTAAATGCCTCTACCTGTATCAAACTGCTGTTAAGAGCAATTATCTTCCCGACACTGAACAGAGCCCTGCCCAATATGATAAGCTGCTATTTAAAAAGGAAATCTACTAGACTACCTTGGACAGGAACCAGAAATATCACCTAGGTACCACCAGCAACAGCTACAACAATTAGATAACAGGCAGGTGGCACTTAAAGTGAGACATGAAAACAGCGACTTGGGGCTGCCAATAGAATTTACTGAGATTCACAGCTATACAGCCACAACTACCAAGCACTAAAAACCTCATCATGAACAGACTCTCAAGAAATCCTCACCCTCACAATGAACAGCAAAAGAGTAGAGGTGGGACTTAACATACCTACAGGCTTGACCTGGTTTTCTTCCACACAGAGAACAAACAAATTCTGCTTCCGTTCCATTTCAGTCACTTCAGTGTGGTTTTTCCAGGTCCTGCCTGCTGAGTTTTGCTAAGATCTCCTACAATCTCTAAGAAGCTCTTCAAATTACGGAACCCCTATAATTGAGGGAGGTCCACTCTTACTCTTTCATGGTAACACTTTATTCTCCATGCAGTCCTGGTATTTCTATGAGTAAAAATCAAAGTACTCTGTAAAGGTACAGAGTACCTTTTTTGCTTTCTGCGTTACAATGGAATATTTGAAAACAACAATCCTTTTGTAAACATGTATGGAATCAGGTAGGAATGGCAAAGGGAAAGTTATGTATTCTAACTTTGGAGCTAATTTTAATAAAATGAGCATTCTTTGAACCCAAACTCCTCCATTTATCACATTTAAAATTAAATTCAATGTAATTTTTTTCTTCTAATGATTAAAGCTTCAAAACAACTTGCTACTGCTTGTAATATAATTCGTGAACATAGCTTACTTTTTGGCAGCTACTGGCACAAAAAACTGCAGCATCAGACCTGAACTTGCACCAAGGTTTGCCTGCAGTACTTCATCAAATCTAGTCTTTGAAAGAAACCTGATTCAAATGATTAATGAGTAGAATAATCACTAGTGTAAACATATCCCACCCAACTGATACTCAAACCCAGGTAAGAATCAATTTCTTCTTTGTTCTTCTTTCAATCATACCTTAAGAATGGAAGAATAGAAAAAAAATACTATTACTTAGAAGTATTCCTCCTTTTTCTAAAAATTAGGTATCCTTTCCCAACCATGATGAGCTGTGTTACCTTCAGGAAAATCCCAATCATTCCATTTACACTGAGTGAAAGTTTGAGGGCTGTCTCCGTTTTGAAAGAAACAATACACACCAAGAAAAAACCACTCTCCTACACTGAAATGACTGATACTTTATTAGGTTTAGCACTGAAGGTCAACAACAGAGTACTTACCTTTTGTTTTGGAAAGAGTTTTGGAATAGAAATCAGTCTGTTGCTATGTGACTGGTTTCCAGGCAGCAGTTCCACTCACTTCTTCGGGGGGAAATGACGTGTTCTTCTGTTTCTGCAAATGCTGCTTATATTGAGTAAATCCAAGTATGTTCAACTCAGACAACATACTGTGAACCATTAATGAAAAAACGCATTTGCAAAAACCAGAACATAATACACTGACCTCTCTCAACTCCTATTTGAAGAAACAGATGCATCATATACATGAGAGATTGCTGGCATTACATTTTCTGGCTGTTGACTTGAGAAAATGCCAACTTTTATGAAATATACTTGATCCATTCCATTTATTTTGTGAATAAACATGAATAGCTTCCTCCATTTCTTACCACATTTGAAGGGCTTAGACATATCAAACATGACAAGTGTCAGTGGAAATACCATAAAAGGGTGAAATTTTCACTGAATACTGATCAACATCCTTCAAGAACACACCAAGGATGCATTAATAAAATCATTTTTTCTGACAAGTTTTTTTAGACTATTTTTATTTGGTTCTGTCTATAAAAAAGTGTCTCTGTCAATTTAGCATCTGTTACGACTCACTTAAGGAAGTTCAGAAAAATTAGAGGTAATTTAAAAATTCAGTGCAATATGATGAAATCCATTCAAGCTGAATTCAAACATCAAACTTCATTGCCCCATTTTCACCAGCTCTAAATTGAACAACCTAAATTGAATCAAACTCTTATTTAATTATTTCCTCAGATAATAAATTAGTCGCTCAGAAAAATAAAACCCAAAATCCACATTTATATTGGCTGAATTTTGAAGAACTTAAAGGAAATTATTTTGCTTTTTAACATAATTAGCATCCAGTAAAATAAATTAGGAGGCACCAGCTTTCATTAGCTTTAGTTTTCCACTTAGGCTAGTCTTTGCTTTGAATAAATACAGAGAAAAGACACTTAAAACTGCATATTGTAAACAAGGGGAGAAAAAAGTCAGAAATAATGCTATTAAGAGCTAGTCTGCTCATTTGCTGAGAAATAAACAATTATGACAACAAATTCCAACTTCAAAAAAACCCCAAATGTACTCTGCAAACTCAATCTCCCTGGAAAACAAAACAAAATACAAGAATGACAAAGAGAAGGAAAAAGGATTAACAAGAAACCAGGGACCAGACCTTACGACATAAGCAGCAAAAGAGTAGACAATGAAAGGGGTTTTGTTCACATGAGAGGATTCGGCCACATCTTTTCCAGTGGGTCTACAGGGACTGTATCTCCCAGCAACACCTTCCACTGCTGCACACATGCTGCAGCTTACGTGATAAAGCAGTACTGCTGTGCACCCTTCTAATACAAACCAAAGCTGTGCATGCTCCCAAAAAATGACCAAACTCACCTGCAAAATTACACAACCCACAGACACACATTAAAGAGCAACATTCAGGTTGCAAAGTCAATCACTCAAGAACTGTGTAAGGCAATTTAATTTACATGTGAAATGTAATTCAGTCTTTACCATATATGGTAGAACTTTAATCTTTTCTTACACAATTGCACACACTTTCTCTATGGATATCAGGCTGTAAAGAAGCCATACTATGTAGCTTCCTCCTACTTCATTGCTTGCACAAGTTGGAAGGTCTAATATTAATACACTACAGAGAAGTAAAAACGAGAAGGAGGATCTCGGTGCTAAAGCTGTTCACTTCTCTATGCTGAAGAGCTAGGTTCTACCTCTGCCTCTACTAAGACTCCTACCTGAATAAGTCAGGGATGTGAGCTCCTCTGGACATAATGTATGTCCCCGATTTTCTCTGCAGGTGACTTGAGATTTGGGAGTATGACTTGTAGAAGAGCTGGAAGTATAATGTACCTGACCAATATGCTACAAAGATCACATGCCAGGAAAAAGGCACTAACAACCACTGGTAATTTTGGGTCTTAATTGCATCTGTGTTTCAGCTCCTCTTTCATGAAATGTGAGGGTAAAAAGCTTGCTGCCTTCCACTGCACATAAAAAGAAATGTCCACTAATATGCAAATCCCAACTGACAGTCACCGGGACAAAACTAAATACTATGGTTCTGTCACTAAACCAAGTATTGGCAGACCTTCCTGGTTTAATTACACTTTTGACATGGTGTGGGCAAGACTGGACCTCAGTTTCTCATTTATTAAATAGAAAAGTATCTTCCTTCACACAGCTTTTATGAGAACAAGCACATGCTTGAGATTATGAGGGACTCTGATACTATGGTGATGCAGGATAGACTCAAGCATGAAACATGGCCAAGTACTCACCATAGTAACTACATGAAGAGCTTGAAGTTTTCAGGATGAGGAAATTACCCTGAAATTTTACCCTGATTTTCTCCATCTAAATTTTCCCTTTGACTTATAGCATTAAAGAATGCAGAAGTAATACCAGAAAGTGGAAAAATAAGGCCTGCATTGGATGTGTTCTGTATGCTCACGTCTAGTACACAATACTCATTAGGACACAACTCCTGCCAGTGTGTGCTAAGCAGATAGACATTAGCAGAACCAGTGAATGTGTATTAAAGTACAAGAGATCATACCTAAATGACCACCCCATTCCAGTTGTTTGAATCCTTTCTCCTGTCATTGGAAGGATTTGTACATACTTCTGCCTAATTCTCTCTGAAAATCCCCAAGGCTTGCTCCCAGAAAATATGACAGTTACACCATATAGGTACACAGAATAAAAATTAACTACAACAAACTACTTGTGCCACTTCCAAGACTACCTGGGGAATTAAGGGTCTCTTTTCCCAAAAAGTGCTCACATGCAAAAAAACATCATACTTTGTCAAGAAAATGTCTCTGTATGACATTCTGGCCACCTGTAGCACCTCCATTAATTCAGTAAGCCTTTTTTATCAAATACGCAAATTCCCTTTACGGTCATATTAAGCATTTCCATCTTAGAAAGTCAGTGCTAGACTGGCTCAGCCCAGGGACTGCAGACCCTCATCCTCCTAGAATGGCAACTGAATTGCTGCAGACAGAACGGAACATTTCCGCAAAACAGTTCTTTAACTCTCCACCTCTCCACCAGCTCAGTCACAAAGTTCCTGCCTTAGACCTTGAGTTTTGCCTCCTTTGCCCATACATCTGCTGCCCGCACCCCGTCGGGCACATGGATTTGTTTTCCATGCCAGTGTCCGACCAGGGGACAGGCGTGCCAGTGGGGCGGGCTGAGGGTGGCCTGCGCACCCGGCAGCTCGGCACGGCCGAGGAGCTGCCAGGGCCCTTTGCCGCCGACCGCCATTTACCTGGAGCAGGTGGTGGGCCGCCAGGTAGCCCAGCCGCGGGCCTCCCCGCACGCCGGGCGGCAGCCACCCTGTGCCGTAGCCGTGCCAGGCCACCACGTAGGGGTTGTCCATGGTCAGCCAGTAGCGCACCTGCCCGCCGAAGTGCCGGAAGCACAGCTCGGCGTAGTCGCGGAAGAACTGGGGCAGCACGGGGTTGGCCCAGCCGCCGAAGGCGTCCTGCAGGGCCTGCGGCAGGTCCCAGTGGTAGAGCGTGACGACAGGCTCGACTCCCAGCTCCCGCAGGCGGGCCAGCAGCCGCCCGTAGTGCGCCAGCCCGGCGGGGTTGGGCGGCGCCGTCCCATTGGGGAGCAGCCGGGCCCAGGACAGCGAGAAGCGGTAGTGCGAGACCCCCAGGCGCCGCAGCCCCTCGACGTCGCGGAATAGGTTGTTGTAGCTGTCGCTGGCCACGTCGCCGCCCACGGGCCCCGGCGGGGCGGGCCCCAGCGGCGTGGCCGGGCGGTGGGCGAAGGTGTCCCAGACGGACGCGCCCTTGCCGCCCTGCCGCCAGCCACCCTCCGTCTGGTAGGCGGCGCTGCCCGCGCCCCAGAGGAAGCCGTCGGGGAAGGTGTCGTGGAGGAAGAGCTGGTCCTGTGGGTAGGGCAGCCGGGCGAAGCGGGACCAGGTGACCGCGCCCTGCCCTGGCGCCCCCAGCCCCGGCCCCAGCTGTCCCAACAGCAACAGCAGCAGCAGCGACGCGGCAAGGGCCATGCTCCCGGCGGGGCTCCGCGACGGCAGCTCCCAGCTCCCCGCCGCGCCATTTTATCTCACCTCGCGCCCCCCCACCTCCCGCCCCGGTGGGCACGGCCATTAATAATTACCTTGGAGCTCCCGCCTGCATACTTCCCGGCCGCTTGAGAGAAGAGAGCTGCTGCCGGGGGCGGGAACCACGGCGTGAGACGGGGCGGCCGGGGAGGAGAGCGGGGAAGCGGGGCGTGGGCTCCGCGCGGACAGATGGACCCTCTCACTCCCCCGTGGGTAACCCCGTGGCCTCTTGAGGGCCGAGATCGCGGTCCGCGGGCGGCAGGCGGGGTCCTGCAGCCCTTCGCCCGCCCCGCCCGGCGCCGCACCTCGCTGCGACTCCGGTGCCCCTTCAGAAGCGGGATCCTCGCCGCTGCCCTGCACCTTTTCCTCCATTCGGAACAGCCTGCGGAGAGACTCGACGGCTGGATCGAGCCTCTGAGGGGCTGAGCGTAGCCCCCTCCTGTGCCCTGCTGCAGTGCCGCCGTCGGGGAGCCCGTGGGGCAGCGGCCCCTGTGGCGGACCGAGGTGGGGGGAGCTATCGCGGGGCTGGCGGCGGGAGGAAGGCGAAGAAATAAAAACGCCTTTCCCTTCACTGTTTCCGTCCTGCTACTTCAGCAAGACACATCGCACCTGCGATCTCTCATGTAGCAGCAGTTGCAGAGAAACTGGTTGTCCAAGGACATCATACACTCACTCCTCCCCGCCCGCTCCCCGGGAATTCATGGGCTGTCACCTCCCAGTAACAACACTTTTCTTTCCTGGAGTAGGAGGTTGGCATATTTGGTTGCTTGCTGCACAGAAAACAAGTTCCAGTTAGAAATGCCTCACGGATCTTCACGGAGAGGAAACAAATCGAGCTAAGTTTGATTACCGAGTTACATTTCATAACCAACTGAGCAGGCGCGAGGCAGAGTCTGCTCTTTAAAGGCAGGTCTCAAATTGCCCTTTGCGTCTCCTTTGGACAGAACAATTCAACCAGGACTGCGAAACAAGAAACAGCCCAACACATTGCAGAACCTGGTATTCGGCGGTGTGAACTCTTAACATGATTTGGGACACCTAAGAATAAAATACATCTACTAGGGAGGCTGTTAGGCCCAGAGAGATGTTCCCAGGAGATAAGGCTGTTGTTTAACTACAGAATAAAGGCCTTTAGATAATTTCATTTTATTTTTAGAAAATAAACACTCTCAGGGGAAAATGACAGATAATCACTAATAATAAGTCAATGGATTTAAATGCCAGCTGTGAACTAATGAAGGTTTCCTTTTGGGCACAGGATGGACTCTCACCTCTCCTAAATGCAGGCAAGGAATTTGCCATTCCCATTTCTAGAACTTCCAACTTCCACTTTTTCTGCACTGATCCAGATCTGTTTTGGGGATTGATTTGTGCTGTTTTTAAAGAGACCAAAGATGTAGGGGACAGGATTGGAGTTAGTCTCCCACTGTGGCAATTACTTAATTGCTGTGTTAGGGAGATGGAGGTCTGAACAATCTAGGGGATCATTGACAGCCCTTCCCTAAAGGAAGAAGTTTGTAGGGCAGGAACAGGAAGTGGCAGGCCTAGAACCAAGACTGGACATTGGCTTCCAGGAATGAGTTTGGGATACAGTCTGAGAAGGTGCTGAAATTCTGTTACAGTCTGCGTAAATGATAACTTCAGGTACAACAGAAAAAGGTATTCACATCACCTGCTAGTTACTTGCAGGAACTGGAGATTAGGTGTTAAGTGCACTGGGACATTGCTGCAATTCTTCCTGTGCAATGAATGGAGAGCCAGGCTTCCATCAAAATCAGCTGCAGACCTGATTTTGAGGGAAGCATATTGTCTTCACTGGATCTTGCTAACAAAGTATTTTAAAAATTTGGATGTACAGGTATGTCTCAGAAACACCACCAAATAAAACAGGGTATTAATGATGGTAAGTCTATTGCCAATATTTAAGAAAAAAATTTCATTGAGTATATAGGGACACAAGAGATTTTGAAATACATCATGGTACATTCTCTTTTCATGTGCTAATTATTAACTAAAACCTAGATCAATCCTATTTGTACTTGAGCATCACCAGTAAGTAGACACTGAACTGAAGCTCCTTCACTAGGGAGCTTGTTTCTTCTAGAGCCTGTCGACAGTCAAGGAAAAGAAATAGCCTCATGGTGTTACTCTAAGTCAGTCTAGACAAGATCTTTGTCAACTTCTGAAGAAGGCTACATCATCCAAAAACTGTCCAGGACCCCTACAGTGACTGTACTCCTGAAGCAAGAAGCCCATTTTTCTGGGACAAAATCCGACCATAAGTTGGTGGCACAAACCTGTCACTTCAGCTGCATCTATATCTGCATGTCTGTCAGATGAAAACTTCATTCTTTTTGTGTGTCTGTGTGTGTGTGTGTAAATGACAGAAATTGTGCAATGTGGCCTCCAGTTCCCTGTGTTGTTTTTGGCTTTTTTCTTAGAGAGCTTGTTTTCATGTCTTATGATAACACAACCACCAACTGCTCTGAGCCAATATTTTTTTTTCCTAGCAGATAGCCTAACAAACTCAGTGCAATATTAACCATGCAGAAAGGTCAGCAAAACACTTGCAGACATCCAGGTCTCCCTCGTTGCTCCCTGAGTTCAAAGTGTGGCTCCATTGTGTCAGTGTTGCTGAGCAAGCACACTACAATTCTGCCCCAGGTAAGCAGCTCAGGATTTGACTTTCAGCCTCTTTGTATTGGTGATTACTGAATGTTCAACTTTTGATAATGCTGTGTCATTATAATCTTCCTTCAGGCTGTGCTGAGATTTTCTTTGCTAGGTATGGAGTCAGTGCATGCCATCAAACTCAACAGTGTTCTGACTGAGCAATTCCATTTATATCCTGAAGAGGCTGAATCTTCTGAGATACTTAATTTTAGGTAAAATAACTCTATTACTGCTTTAGATTCATTTAACAGCTTCCTCTGAGGTAATATCATGCTTCAATGCAGCCAACCCCTTTACCATTTTAAGACCTCCAGAGAAGAGCTAGAAGCTGTATACCAGTAGCAGCTGTGGTGGAACAAGTGATCTCAGTGCCTAAAACCACCATCTCGTGTTTCAATGCCCCTTCTCTGTTCACAGACGTACTTCCAAATGCATACAGCCATAGAGCCAGCTGAAAATAGCTTTGTGTAATAGATTTGCAGTTTCAGCATTTCATCTCAAGACATAAAAGTATTTGCTAGCATTTGGAAAAACTGCTTAAAAAATCACCACCTGATTTAGAATTGAGCGTTTTCTCTGCTGCTGCCATCACCGCACAACAGTACTGCTTCTTCATTCTGTCTGTTAAATGCAAACTGCTAAGCTGTCAAATTTTACTTCCACTTCCTCATCAATAGCTGTTTCCAGTGGAAACATGTCCAACAGCATTCTAGATTTACCTTCTTCATCCCTACCAGAACACCACAGGCTACAAGGCAAATAAGCTTTCTCAGTTTTCTGAGAGAAGTTGCAAGAAGTGCAGTTTTTGCGAAAAAATGCAGCCCTCTGTACCTGTTCCTTCTTTCTCACATGATCACCCTACTTAAATGCATTGACTGTACATTCAGAATTACTTTAGAGACAGCTAGTAACTAATTGTATTGAAATTAGAAACACGGTGTTGACAGGTTCAAAATACACCTGCTGATATAATAAATGCAGTGCTGTGGAATGCTTGAGGAGATGTTGAATCCTCCTCTCTCCTATCTGTAAGTACCAAGTCACTCTCAACTCCACTTTTTTCCAATGCCTTATTCTGAATCATGGGCACTCTGGTTTGTAGATGATCTCTCTATCTTCAAAAATGCCTTCTGAATGGGTGAAATAAGGGATGGGCAAAGAAAAAAGTGAGAAGAAGTTGCCCCTCTCCTGAGAAGGGGGATGATGAAGAGGTTGATGCAGCCTCCCTCTTCCAGTCCTGGGCAGGAGACTTGGACTTGTTTGGCAAGAGGAGTTCAGAGCTGAGGGAGAAGAGGAAGGACAGAAGAGTGCTCCTTGCCAACCCCAGACATACAGCTCATGAGCCACAGGCTTCAGTTGGTTTTTAGACAAAAATTGAACCCTGATTGCAGTGGCTGAAGAAATAGACACATTTCTGTAGGGTCTGCTGAGCCTTTGTGAACAAGTGACGGTGGGTGTCCAGGGAAATTACAGGACAAAGAGGGAGCTGACTAATGAATTTTGGCTCTTTTAGGGTAGAAAATCCTGGAAAGCAGAGTGACTGAATCACTCACAAGGGTGAAATAGATTTAACAATATAGATGAGATCTGGAGGGACTGGATCTCAACCCTAAGAGTTGCACACCTGTGAAAATCCCGGTCTGTGGTCTCTGGTGCAGTCTAAAAAGGACCAGAAAGATAATTTCATTCTTCTCACTTCTGTTTTCATTTCTGTTTGTGACACACTGTTATCATTTTGGAACTAACTTCATTCAGGATGAATCAAAAAACTTGAATCCTGTGTCTTAGTCTACAGTTGACAACACTCTGGAGATGTGTATGGTGACTTTTCATATACAGTCATCCTATCTCTTCAGTTCAGGTACAGCTGAAGCATTTCCCTTCACTCTTCAAATTCCCAGTATTTTAAAACTTGTGCCAAAATGCCACATCTTCTGTGAAAATAAGATCCACACTTAAATCACTACTATTAATAAATGAAAATGCAATGCTGAGATTTCATTAAGTACATGAAAGTTAAAATTTTTATGCATTAAATTCAGTGAGGAAAGAATAGATTGCAAAATTGCTTCTATCATCATATCTTTAGATCACTTTCTGTAGGTAAATTGATAAGAATTACTCCTGTACTTGCTAAGTCTGTATTTCAATAGGCACACTTCAGATGCTTACTTCTTGTTGGTTTCAGCTCATGAAAAATATTGGTCTCATTTACTGCAAGGCAAAGACTGGCTCACAAAGAAATAGGATTGGTTTAAAAAAATACTGTAGTGTGTTAATTCTTCGTAAGACTTTCTGCCTAAATGAGCCCTTTGCAGTTAAGAGTTATACCACATTAAACAGAACTGAGGTGAAACTTTGTAAACTAGTAATTTAAAATATATTGCACTAAGCTGCTGCATTGCTAAATGTACAGGCTGCAAATGCATAAACATTTTTCAGGACTACAGTTATATGATGTTCCTTAATAAATGCAACTATTATATTACACAAAATCAGTTTTCACTGAAGAGCAAAAACAGTCTCAGTTCCATGTGAAGTGTGTAGTACTGAAATATGATTTATAGTCAATTGAGAAGCTGTTTAATCTTTTAGTGCTGCTTCGTACTAACATAAATGTACTTGGCAGCCATTTCCAGTTACTTTAGCAAGGGTTTACTCTTGTGCTTTCAAGATTGGCTCAAAACCACCATGAAGTCAAGATATTTAGTACCAAAAGAGTAAGTATGCACAGTTACACAGGGTCTGTGTCTTCAAATGTGGTTGAGGAGTTGAACCAGATTAGGCCAACCAAGACAGAGTATGCTGTAACAGTCCAGACTTGAAAAGTAGACTCTTCTAGAAACCTTGACAATAACTGCAATGAATTTCACCTCTGTGGTATGAAAGCATAGATGCATCACCAGTAGCCATTTTGCATTAAGCATTTCTTCACAGCTGCAACCCAATGCACTACTTCAATAACTGAAGGTCTGATAATATCCATAGTAAGTAGGCTTGCAGCAATGAAATTTAAAGTTTGTGCCTTACTTTGCAGCCAAGTAATGAGAAGTCTGTGGTCAGTTCATCACACATTATCTCTGCTGATCCTTCCTCCTGAGGGAGAGGACTCCTCAAGTGCTTATCCTAATCCAGCATGGGGTCCTGCCTATGGGAGACAGTCCTCCATGAACTTCTCCAATGTGAATCCTTCCCATGGGCTGTAGTTCTGCATGAACTGCTCCAACATGGGTCCCTTGCATGGGGTGTAATCCTCCAGGAACAGGTTGCTCCAGCATGGGTCTCCTCTGCGGTCCTGCCAGGAAACTTGCTCTGGATGGGCTTCTCCATGGGCTGCAGGTAGATCTCTGCTTCCCCATGGATCTCCATGGGCTGCAGGAGCACAGCTGGTCCTCCACATGGTCTTCACCACAGGCTGCTGGGGAATTTCAGCTCCAGTGCCTGGAGAACATCCTCCCTCTCCTCTGACCTTGGTGTCTGCAGGGCTGTTCCTCTCACTTTTTTTTACTCTCTCCAACTGCAATTGCTCCTCCACAGTAACTTTTGTCCTTAAATCTGCTATGCCAGCAGCTCTACATCCATAATTGAAGGGCTTGGCTTGGCCAGTGCCAGGTCCATCTTGGAGCCATCTGCATTTGCTCTGTTTAATATGTGGGAAGCTTCTGGTAGTTTTCACAGAAACCACTCCTGCTACCAAAACCTTGCCACAAAAACCCAATACTTTGGTAATTCCATGCTAATGTCCTGGGGGGTTCAGAGCATCTCAAAAGATGCCCGTGTTCAGGTAACTGAATTGAGCCCTTGACAGTTCAAGGCAATTTAAACAATGTAATACGTGCAGTGATTCAGCTCAGCCTAAAGTAAGCACCAAGGAGATTCACCTGCCCAAACATGTCCTGGTCCCATGTCCAGCAGCCAGCCCCTGGTGTTTGGCACATCCACATCAGAATTGCTGATATTGCATAGAGAACTTGTTTTATCTGCCTACCTGTGGTTGAAATGACTTCTGGCTAAGTATCCCACCTGTCTCCCACTTAATATTCCAAAACAATGCAAGTCACATGTAGATCTTGTGTTATATCCCATCAGCTTTGGGTAGATGATATGGTGACCATATGGCATGACACAATGGTTGTCAAACAACACCACTACCCTTCTGTGGTCAACAAAATGTAGGAGATACATGTCCAGCTGTAATGCCTATTGCAAGTCAAGCAGAATACCCTCATACATTCAGAATGGTACCCAATGTCATGTGTAAAGATGGGGGTCTTGACCACAGTTGTTGTTTGCCTCTCTGATATTGCCAGACCTCTGTGAGTTCTGCTCCAGCTCTTTTTGAAGGCATCTGAGTGTCTGAATCTCAAATAGTCTCACTCTGCTGGTACTTTGAGAGAAATTTTTATCTCAACACCATTAATAATATTCCTATACATCATGCATCTGCATCATTAATATACAGCTTGCTTTATCCTCATCTGAAATCCAAGGAGGTCTATTCTTTTCAGCAATGTCCATCTCTTCCATAGAGTGAAATTAGACAAAGGATAACATTTAACAGTGTCAGGATCTTAATGCTTCTTCCTGAGCAGGAGCCAGTCTGTTTAGGTTATTGTCCCCTTTAAGCAATGGACTTACAACCCCTTCTGTAGACCAAACCATCAAGGGCAAAACAGGAAGCCATGGGGGCTGGCACTGCCTTCAGTTCTCTGAGATTAAGTGTTTGTGAGACTATTTTGAATATTCTTAAGGTCAGTGATTAGATTTCCACCAGCCTTTCTGATTCACCCCTACAGTGCATATCTGCTGCAAATGAAAGAAGGATGAGCAATCTAACAAGGAGGGACAAGCTATGCTACAATTATAATGTCGGTAGCTGAAGGCAGGAGTAACAAAAATGCCACAGTGATAAAATAACACATGTTGGCACATCAGTGTTTCAGTTCTTCTCATCCATCAGATAACTTTGGAAAATATTAGTATCTGAGAGATTCTAAAAAAAAAAAGTATTTGGTATTTATGTTCACTGGCTGTGAGGAAAGTCCCAAATTGTGGCCGAAGGAGGTATTGATTAAGCTTTGATATACGTATATTGGAACTATATGTACAGAAGCAGGCTTATTCTCTAGAATTGTTGAGCCTCTAAAAAGGTTATCTACTGTTTGAAGCTGCATCTAAAGTAATCATTTTCCAAATGTAAATCTTTTATTTACTATGTTCTTTCATGCGTGCACAGAATGTAACCCATACAAAAATTCAGCTTGAAAAAAATGGTTTGCGGCCCCTGTAACTATGTTCAAATGCATTCATTGGTGGAAGAATGTACCCCCTTACCAGTATGGTGTATGTATTTTTCATCCAAATGATTTTTTTGTTTTTAAATTGCAAAAAAAACCTTGTGGGAAAAAATCTTTCATATATACACAGTGAGGCAATCCACCCACAGAGAGAAAAGCAGACCCCTGCCATTGTGAAACATGCTTCATAGGAGACAGTAAGTAAGTTTTAAATCTATTCGATTTTTTTTTCAATGTAGTACAGTTATGCATCATCAAGCAATTCCTTCTTTGGACTGAACAGGGAAAGACTCTGCAAGGAAAGTGCAGGAGAAACATATTTACCAGATCCATCTCTCTACTACATACCAAGGTGTAGCTATTGAGTGAGCTACACTTTTTGTTGCATGCTGTCAGAGCAGGAGTCATTTGGGCAATTTATAGTCATAAAGGCCAATACAAAACTTTTCTGTCTTAATTATGTAGCTTAGTCATAGATACAAAGAAAAGTTAATTTGGTCTTTTTTTTATTAACTTAACATTTAAGTTCCTCTAGGCCTGGCTTTCAGCTGAAAAACAGATGTTCACTGAAAACTAAGGTAACTGTGTCCGTTTCTCATTATTCGGTTCAAATCAGTTTTTAACTTAAAAAGCTGGAAAATTTGAGGAAGATGATCTACTACATACATCCACTTATTTTTCATGCCTATTTTTCTTTTCCACCTGAGAGTCCATCTTGTGTATGCAAGGGCTTTTCTGGATGTGCTGTAAGAGCAGAGTATCAATGCCTGCAGTGTGCAAGGCTTGTCTTAGCATGTGTTGCTATTATTATTTCAGCAGGCCAGCAGCAGTTTCCCAAGGATCACAAATGAAAGCTGGAAGATGTGATTTTTCAAAGTGAGGCAGGTATCTCCAAAAAAAGTTCAGCAAAATTTCACACCATGGGGAGAGCTTGTTTCCCAAGGCTATGGGCATCCTCCAGATCCATCTCACAGCTGTCAGTGCAGTCAGCACTGGAAGACCTTGAGGTCAGTGGATTTGGTCTCCAGAGACTGCAGCACTACTCTTGCCTCTTAAAAATGCTGAGAAGCTCAGTTTGGTGGCAACGGATCTGCCAGATTTGGTGTCTTCAAGCCATGCCCCTTACACACTCCTGACCTGCCTGGTGAGGCACTTCATGTTTGCGTATTACAAGGTGTTCACCTGGCCCTCTGTAGCTCCCTGGGACTAACACAATGTGTTTTGATTTCTAACTCCTCTTTTGCAGTGCTCAAAACAGATCAGGTGTCTCATTTCACACATACCATTCTCAGCTGCATCCTGCCCTGTTCCCATTCTTCACTTAAGTCCCAGACCATACCATATATAATACAATCACTTCTCCTACTTCTACCATGAAAGGACATCACGCTCCACAGCAGCATCTTGCCAATACTTTCACACTACTGCTTTAGCTTATGTTAAGGATTTCAATTTTTATTCTCAAATCACTCTCCAGACTTTCTTTGGCCAGCATGTTGTGTTGGACCTATATACAAGCAGTATTAATTGGGGCTGCAGAGTGAACTCTCTCAACAGCAAATATCAGCTAAATACTCATGAGGAGGTGGCCACTCCTTAAAGAAGAGCTAGGAAGGCTCTTAACTGTGAAACATATGTAAACTGGAAGGAGTGTCTTTCTTTGAGTGTCAGCTTCACTCACACCATAATATAAGAGAGATGATCTTTAAGGTCCTTTCCAACCCAAACCATTCTATGATTTTATGATACTAAGGCAGTGTCAAAAAAAAGTGAAGCCTTTTAGCAAAATCTCTTTAATATACAATGGAATATTAATATTACTAAAAATTCTGCTATGGGTGTAGCTATGTTAATTGTGGCTTAGTTTGTGCCTCTTCTAAAATGGGACATATATTCACCAACAGAAGCATTTTTGTACTTCTTTAACAGGGTGTATGGATGCATTGAGGAAGTCTCTGGTTGGTGAGAAGTGCAATCTGATCTGCAGTAACAGTCTGTCCAGGTGTGTTTGGTACATACAACTGTAAAGCTGTCATCCCTTAAATGAAAGGTTTCCTCTCCCTTTGTCCTCTTCCTGCTGCTTGACCCCAGGAGTCAGTCCTGCAGCTACTTCAGGGACTAGGGAGGTCACACATAAGGGCTGTGGAGCAAATTCCTAGCCCCAAGCTCTGGGACTTGCACTCAACAGGGAGAAGGTAAGGGAGAAGCTGTTCCATTGTACATGTACAGTGAATCCTTCCCCTTCAACATCCAGCCCTTCCGCTTCAGCAGAGCAGCCTGCTTCTTTCAATCAGAAGCAATAAAAATGATGTGACTAATAATCCAAGCAATTCTGTCCTTCCTCACATGAACCCTCTTTTTCCAGTAACCCCTCCCCTGATGCACTCAGGTGGAGCCATGGAGCGGGACATGGAGGACAGGGGCAACACACAACCCATAAGCGAGAGATAAACTTATTTTTGCACAGGATTTTAATTTCTATTCTTATTTGGAAATGAGAAATGCTTTGGTCACTCACAGAACCACTGTTTGAGTAAAGAAATCCAGCAGCCATATAGGGCATTAAACAAGTATGGTTCTGCCAGAATTTTTCTGTCCTAAACTAACCTACAGGTCCAACTGGTAAATATAAAAGAGCTGTGGTGTGTATGTACACTCATCCCCTAATCTGTTTAATTGCTGTTCTGTCTCTGATTTTGCACAACTCTCTGCAAGACAAATCTGCTACAAAGGGGAGCAGCCATAACCACTTCAGACCTGAGCCAAATGGTGCTACATAGCCCTAGGCACAGGAATCAGTCTCTTTTATTCGCTTTTCTTCAGCAGCATGAAAATGGCTAAAAGTGCAATTACACCTTTCTGTTTGATACCAGGATTTTACTTTTTTAAAATCTACACATGTGGCAATATCCAGTAAAACATCTCCATAGCTTATCTAGCCTACTTCCCTACTAGCTCCTATTCAGAGGACACATCTGTACATGCACAAAATTCTGTGCAGATTTCTGACAATTGGTATAAACATCTCTGTAAATCCTTACAAACTTTTCTTTCCAGATTTTAACCTACTGTTGTACTTCATATTACCAGGTGAAACAACCTCAGGTTGCATCAAGGGAGGTTTAGATTGGATATTAGGAAAAATTTCTTTACTAAAAGGGTTGCTAAGCACGGGAAGAGGCTGCCCAGGGAAATGGTTAAGTCACCATCCCTGAAGCTATTCAAAAAACGTGTAGATGGGGCACTGAGGGACATGGCTTAGTGGTGGACTTGGCAGTGCTGGTTAATGGCTGGACTCAATGTTCTTAAAGATCTTTGCCAAACTAAATAATTCTATGATTCTATGTTCATGCTGCTGCCTAATAGATAACACTCCACACACAGTCCTAACCATTGTCACTGCTGTGATGTGAAACCCTTTACTCTGCTCTGCTCTGCTCTGCTCCAACACACTTTGTGTGGTGCTGACCTGCACAGAGTGACTGAATTCCCCAAATTCCTGATTCTGAGCATCAGAAACATCAAGGATAAAAATCTCGGTTGCTTCTTGTCAGGTGGGATAGGATTGGTCTTGGTAAGGCCAAGGAGATTCATGGTTTCTGGAACTGGGAGGGAAGGAAGGTATAATAAAATTTATTGTCAGGACAGCTGGGCAACTGCACATTGTTGATTCCATGAAATGTTTGCTAGTGGGCTCAGGAGTGTAAATAAAAGCTCTGATTCACATATGTTAAGAGAAAGGAAAAAATTTACAGCAGTTAATGTATTTTATATACATGATATAAATGAATAGTGTAGTTACCATGTCTCAGACAAGTTTACAAACATTCCTAATCCTCTCACTTCTGAGAAAATTACATGACTGTCAATTAGATAGGGGAAAAATTCAGTGTTTACATATATGCATGACTTACTTCTAAACACTGGTGATAAAACTGGTGCTAAATGATGACAACTTTAGATCACGATTATACAGCAGAGCATTGCTTTCTTTATTCCCATGCCTTAGATTTGCAAATTTTACCTACCTTTCTCACAAAAAAGAATTTGTTTTTAAGCCCCCAAAGCTTGGCAGTATTTGAGCTGCTAGAATATACTGTACTGTTACACTTCTTTAAAATCCCTAATCTATAACCATCTTGACTTTCACCTAAAGTTTTTCTTGGCACTCAGGGGGAAGAAGGGAAAATGAAGATATAAATGTGATTGTGAAGCTTTGGAAGGAGATGAAAGGCGCTACAATAATACAAGTTGTTGCAGCAGTTATCAGCAGCTTCCAAAAGAGATTTGTTTCCAGAGCTCAAGACACTAATGATGCTACAGAAAGGAACTCATTAAATATCCAAGTTCAGAACATTACTTCAAAAACAAGTCAGATGGATGAGGCACAGTGTTCTTTAAATGACTGCTAAAAATTTTTTGAAGATTAGCCTTCCTTGCTGGTAAATGTATATTAAACCCTAAGTTATTATTAAGGTGATTTTATCTTAGTGAGTTTGTCATCCAAATGGTATTTTATAGGATATGTTGGGAATTTTCCAACAGAAACTCCTTTTGGTTGGAAAATGCATCTTTATCAAAACCACAGCTTTTTTATGGAAATGTACATGGCAGCTTTGATACAGACAGAATTTTCATATCAAAAAATCAAAAAAGTAGAGAAGTCTAAGTCATAACAGCCTTCTAGCTTGGCTCATTTATCTGGCTGTGGGGAAGACAGATTTCTGGATGTGCATGATTGCCTAAAGACTTGAAGATCTGCTTTCTACCATCAAGGAAAGTACTCCTTCCACCCAGCTGTGCTGGGATGAGTTGTTTTTCATCTAGAAGCAAGAGAGTGAGAAAATGAGGTTTGCTTTGCGGCCCAGTGGTGGTAACTCACACTTGCAGTGTTAGTGCCAGAGATGCAATGTGACAATAGCACCATACATAGCAACATACAAGAAAAGAAACCAAAGAGCATTCATGACTCTGGTCAGAAAACAGCAGAGAAGATTCAATGATCTGCCTTGTCCCATTTGAGTTCCAATTGCATCTTGTGACTGCAGGCAGACACAGTATGCATGGAAAATACACTTGGCAGCAGACACCCTCAGAAATGGTACTCCAATGATATAAAGGACTACAAATGGAGAAGAGACTCAAGAAGGGAAAAGTATTTTGTCTTTCCAAGGGAGTGACTGACCATGAAAGCATAGATACATTCTGGAGAAACACTCTGTGATCTGTAAAAATAAGAGACTTTTGCCTCCACGTATTTTATCTCTTGACAGGAATTTAGCCATTTCAGATTTTCTCCAAGTATCCAGAATTGCTAAGCATGCCGTTGCAATAAAAGAACATACTGTAGCAAGATAATAAATATGACTTGCTTAACAACTATGTTATCTTGTATGGCCAGGCACAAGAGTAGATAGATAGCATAATCTAAGTATCTATGTACCTTTATACACAGGGTATAAAAAACTGTAAGTCACATACTTTAAATTGTCATCTATCCATTTGCAATGTAGCCACCCCCCTTGAAAATAACATATAGACAGAAATTAAATACAAAAATTGTCATGGAATTTATTACAAAAAATGAAGCCTCATAGCTTCAGTGGAGAAGGATCACCCACACTTTCTTTCTGTGCTGCAAAAATGTGGTTTGTAATTATACTGCCATGAATGGACTTCTGCAAATTTAATGCTTTGTTTGCCATTACAAACTGCCATGACAGGTGTGATTTTTGTACCTTGTATTGTGGCAACACCTGACCTTCACATTAATGTCTTCATACTGATAATAGCTGAAACCCCTTCCCCACTGCAATATTTAAAATTCTTTTGTCTGCTTGGTTTCTGTCTGATTAATATAGAAGGTCCAAAGATCATTCTGAAGCATAGCAAGAACACTTTTCAAATACTTCCAATCCAGTTTTCATTTCCTTATGCATGAAAGTTGTTCTTAGACATACTGTGTTGTTTGTACCAGATATAGTTATGGATAACGATGTTAATATTTTTTTCTGGTCATATTTTATATTTAAAATACAATTACAAATGGCTTTAAGTAGATTATAATTATTACTTTAGAGTCAAAAACCTGATAGGTTGCTTTGAAAACACTGTTTGCTGTTTCCTAGAATACAATATACCGATTTTCTGTAGCTATGTAACATGTTTATAGTATTCATTAATCATTAACTAGCATCTTATACATTTATTTTTATTCTTTATACTAAGAATCCTCTTTTATCAAACAGACACCAGTCTTCTGATTATTTTTCATAGGTGCATCTTCTTTATGAAGGAAATGAACACCACCAATTGAAAACACAGATTATGGATTTTTAATTCTCACTTAGAGGAAGGAGTTAAATAATACACAAATCTTGAACTGAGTCTTGGCCCAGGAATGTACTTGACCCCAGAGACTTCATCACTAATGTAAACTCACCAACCAGTTATAGTCAGAGTGGCAGGAGATCACATTAGGTGAAGCCAGTTGGTTTTTAGCTGCTGAGGCTGGACCATGGGGGACTGGTGTTGTTTTTTGAAACCACTTGTGCTTTGCCTTATCTTATGTTTGTAAGGTGTAGATGACCTCTTAAGTGACATCCAGTTCAAATGGGGATATCATCCCCAGTGTCATTTGCCAGATAGAATGAACTGGAACCAAATCTCAAGCTCAGTTCACCTGCTGGTCCTGTACAGGTGTCCCATAATGTCCTGCTCAGTGTATTGGTGTGGGATGTGTCCAGCAGCAGCTTTCTCTGGGACACTTCTGGTCCTCTGCTGAACAATGACTACAGCAGTAGTCTAAGGTTAACTGTTATAATTACTGGAATAAGAGCACCAATCACATTTCTATCTGGGGATTAATCACTGCTAATTCAAATCCCTGTTTTAAAAGGAAAACAAGATTTCTCTGTTTAGAGGGCATATGTATGCTACATCTTTAATTATACTCTAAAAGAGTTCCAAAGCAATATTTCACCAAAAGGAAGGAGTTGGGATTATATGTGATCTAATTTGCATGCACAGTGTTTTGTGCCTTATGAGAATATATTTGACTTACTTCTTTCCTTTGTTAATATGTTTTACTACCGTGATATTAGAAACGATGGCTCATTAAAAGATTGGTGTTTTGTACTGCAGTCTTCAGTGTGGACAACCTGAGAAACATGTTTCTGAATTTTCTTTTTTTGCCCTTCAAAAATTGTTTTGGTTTTTTTATGTCAGCATGTCTAGAAGAGTCATATAACTACCATTGAATGGCCCAGTTGGAGAAACTATATTATCCAGATGCAATAAAAGTTACTGTATTTTATTTCCTATTTTCTTGGGAGGAAATGACTTCTAAAAGTCTCCTACAATTTTTCAAGAACTAAAAAAACAAAACAAAACAAACAAACAAACAAACAAACAAAAATTTAAAAAGAAAACAACAACAACAACAACCAAAAACAAAACAAAACAAATTTGTTCCTGCAAATTATATATTTCTACAGCATTCCTTTTAATAAAAATATGCCATTTTCAAAATAAGTAATATAAGAGGGATTTTCTAATGGCAATGTTCTCCTTTAATTTGATTTAATCAGATATTTTGTAGCACACTGAATGTGTACATTTGGGTGTTCAATAAAATTCTTATTACTCTCATCTCTCTTAAAGGTACACATAAACACAGAATGACAGACTACATTTCACCAGATTTATTATAATATTATTTAATTAGAGGCAGATTTTCATTCAGTCATGATAAAAAGCTCAGTTTTGCTTCCATGTGACTGTTTGTAAAATTTTGATACAGCTGTAAGAATTTAGAGGTATTCTCAAACTTTTAGTTTGGTTAACTCTACAATGCATACTATTGATAGCAACAGTAAAAGTTCCCTGTGTGCTAAAACTAGACCTAAAGAGATAATGTAATTATTAATTAGCTTCAAATACATTGAAACACATTTTAATTCTTTGATGAAATGTTCTGGTACTTTCTAGAAATATGCCTTGCAATCAATGGCAATTGCTATTCTTTCAAAAAGTTAAAATATATTTTCGAAGATACTTTATCTGAAGTAATATTTTGTCTATTGGCTAGCCTCTTGCCTCTGCTAATTACTTGGACTGTATGAAGAGGAAGAGATTTAGCTTGGATCCGTGATAACGCCTCAAAGTCTAGACTCTATGTAGTACATATCACCTTTATGAGAATCTATAAAGCCCTTCTCTTACATTTCACGATTGTAAAGTCCTGCTGTAATACAAAATAGGTATTAGATCCCTTGAAAAGAGCCATTTGAAAATCTTGTAAAAGAAAGCCCTTCCCCTGCCCCCAAGCATTCATTTATTATACTTCTAAGGGGTAGATTTTCAAGGTACTGCTCTCCATCTGTATTTGAAGAATTAATCAACAGCTTTAGATGGTGTCCTGGTTTGAAGGACAGGTGTCTGCTAAGGAAGGCAGGGGACCTCCCTTGGAATGAAAAAAAATTGTAACCCTTTCCCTTCGAATTATCGTAATTCTGAAATTAAGGGGCTCACAGGCAAAGATATGGGGAACGGAATAACAGTTCTTTACTAGTATTTATAATAAAACAAAGAAACAACAGCTACAAAGGCACTAACAACAAACAGAAGCAGGAACCCAGTGAGAACCTGCTAGCTCGCAGGCACTTCTGATGCAGTGACAGTCACAGCTGGTAGGGGGCGCTGGTGGCGCGAGCTCGGGGAGCTCGTGGCGGTGGTGTGGTGGATCCCCCCCACACACACACAGCCGGGACGGGGAGGGATGGAAAAAAAAAAAAGAAGTTTTACTTTCACAAACCCCCTTGAGCAGTGGATCTCGGTGTCCTGGCGAGGCTCTCAGGAAAGGAAGGCAGCAGGCTGGGACGGCACGGTGTCTCGGTAGGCAGGGGGTGCAGAGGCTGTAGCGCCGTGAAACCCAGAGCAGCTCCGGAGCAGCGGCAGGGACGGGGCAGCGGCAGCCCTGCCTCCAGCAGAGCAGGGAGAGGCAAACTCAGGGATCCCGGGCACCCACACAGATGGTGACAGGTCCTGGTTCCGGACAGAGACTCCTTCCACAGCAGAAGAAAACAGCTCTCCCGGCGAGGTCCAGCAGCAGCAGCAGCCCCTCCAACCGTTCTCCTCGGCGGCTCAGAGCAAGAGTCCCATCCCCTCCTCCAGCCAAACCTTTTGCCCGCCCCAAACTCCAAGGTACCCCCACCCTGCTGGGAGAAAAAACCTCTCCCAGCTTCACAATACCTGTTTCCCTCAGTTCAATCACTTCTTTTGTTCCCCTTAAGTACCCGGCCATTATGGTCCCTTAGCAACTGATGGGGGAAAAAATTCCACAGGTGAAGAGAAACAAAGAAAGAGGAACACCCAAACCCCAACAGATGGATTCCATTTTCTTTAAATCATCAAGGAGAAAGTGTTTAAGGCCAACTGTCAAATCCATTTTTCTTTTACTTAGGCTGCATAAAGAGAGCTTGTGATTTTCTTGCTGGCCTTGCACAAAAAGTGAATCTGCATATGAACACACTGAGGTTTTGGAAGAATTAGGCTGTTTTCTGCAGACTTGGAAATGCAAGTGGCATTTTGACAGTTGTTGTTTTTTTAGCTTGACAACCTGTTGCTGAATGAGTTCTTCTAAAGGTGTTTAAGGTCGAGCGCCAGAAGAAAATGTTTTGATATTAACATGTGTCCATTTTTTAATAACAATTTTTTACTAATGCAGCATGACAATATGTCATGCAATTTATTTTCAAGCTGGCATATCTTTATTTGTAAGAAAATGGTGTTATGTGTGACATGGATATGCAATCACTTTCATGTTTTCCACATCTCCTTATCACCTTCTGGCAAGGAGAGGTCCTTCTCTCAGTAGAGAGGTCCTGACAACAACCAAGGTCTCTGGCTACTCTTTGCCACATTCCTCAGTTTCCAGCCTCACGTCGTTAATCCAGTGCCTAATCAGGAAAAGGCTGAGGTAGAGTTGGGAAAGCACTTGGAGGTACATGTGCTCCCTGAAGTCCCATCCTCTTGCCAAAAGGTAGGATCACATTCTCTACAAGCTGGAATCCTAATATCAGTTTGTCCTACCTATTTTTAAAAACAACCAATAATAGAGACTCCATAACTTCATAGTCAGTGCTACTTACCAGTGTTTACTACTCTTATCTTTAGGATATGAACCAAGAGCTAATACAGTAAACTCCTTTGATTCTGCTTAATTCTATTACTTTTGTATTATCTTTTCCATTTTCTTCACTACTGATTTAAAAAAAAATCATTGAATCTTTTTGTAATTGCAAATTCAGGAACAGCTTTGCACCAGCCAAGTTTTCTCAAGTGCCAAGTGGAGCAGGGGGACTATTTTAACTTGCCTATATTTAAGACTCCTATTCATGCATCCCCGTATGATGCTTGCCTTTTTTGCACAATGCTGATTCATGGTCTTCTTGTCCCCTGTGATTCTCAGAACGCTTTCTGCAGAGCTGCTGCCAAATCATTCATCTCCCTTCCTGCACATGTTCCCAGTCAAATGTGCCTGCCTCTGTTGAACTGAACTGGCAGAGAAAGGAAAGGTCAGGTGGTTTCCACACGGTTGTCAGGACCATTCTGAAACCTGAGCCACTTCACTGGTAGCCTTGCAGTTCCTCCAAGCTTGATACCATCTGGAAAATGAAAAATGTGGTTTCCACTCAATTGCTCCATTGATTAGAGTGTCAGTTGCTGGGCAGCTCTTCTGCAGAGCAGCAGTCAATACCTCCTCCTCCTTTGGCAGGAAAAAGCTGGTCATGACTTTGTGAATAAAATTTTCCAAACACTTTTGCACTTATTTCACAGATGTTTCATCTAGACCATTCTCCCTTCTTTGCCTGAAGGAATATGAGTCTGAGTCAAATATTCTGTGTACACAAGACATATAATAGCCACTGCTTCTCCTCTAGCTATAAGGGCTGTTGCCCTAGTTCCAAATGGTTTTTACGTTTCTTTCAGTTTTGAACAGCCAGAATATCACCAGACTGAGAAAAGCAAACAAAAGTAAACAAGGGAAATCTTTGCTTCAATCCGTATATTGCCCCCAACATCTAAGTGTAAGAATATTATGCGAAGTCTAAGCTGACAATTTGCTACCCTTATCCAAAGGTGAGCAATAATTCATTGCTTACTGTAGAGAAATTTGGGGAAACACTGTGCGTAAAATGCTGGGGTTGTCATACACACCAGCAGGCTGAGCTGGTGCGGCATACTTCACAGAAAAAAATAACCTGAGTAACTGTGCCCAGCTAACAGGGGATAGCTGCTGGAGGTGATAATAACAGGTCACGTTACTGCACTAGGAGGCCCGGGAATACCTAAGGAGGAAAAAGTCCAGTGGGCTGGGTTCCAACAGAGTGTCCAGAAAACTTCCTATCTTGTGGGAGCTCTCTGCTGCATTTGGCATTGCCACAACTGGTCCTGGAATATGCAGCTACAGACTGGTGTGTGAAGTCCAAGAAGGAAGCTGACTGCAAAGACCTTGAGAAAATTAAAACGGATAAGAAGACAAGAAAATTGAGTGACAACTCAAGCATTTCAAACCACATAGCTGCAAAAAAATGAGTGGTTATAAGGTGTTTGGATCACAGACTAAGTATCTGCACAAACAGCAAACCAGCAGATATCTTGCAAAGAAAATGTTTATCGGTGTTGAAAGCTGAATCTAGACAAGTACACTTAATAAATAAAGGAACACTTATCCATTGAAAACGTGCTTGTGCAGGGGTCTCCATCAATGGCAATTGTGAAAACTGGACTAGTTTGTTTTTCTACAAGTTGGTCTGTTGCTCATAAGTCATGTGATTCATATCCTGACTTTAGTTCTTTAGGTTCATGCACAAACAGATCAAATGTCATTACCAGGTTTCAGTATGGGTAGTAGTTGTCATATTGCTCTTCTCTAAAGTTTAAGAGAATAGATTGAATAGCAGAACATCTCTATAGAAGAAATCCAGGCACAACTGGAGACAATTGCTTTTAAAGGAAGACAGAGAGAAGGAAGAATCAGAGCAACCTGTGAGGTGAGTAGCATATACTGACACTCATCGGATCCAGAGGAGGAACACAGAAAAATTATCAGGGAGCTGGAACACCTGTCCTGTGAAGTAAAAACTTCGAGAATTGGAGTTGTTCAGCCTAGAGTAGAGAAGTCACTGGCAAGACCTTACTGCAGCCTTTCAATTTATAAAGGAGGCTTATAAGACACGTAGAGAAAATCATTTTACAAGGGCCTGTAGTGGCACAACAAGGGGCTATGGTTTCAAACTGGAAGAGGGTAGATTTAGGTTGGATATAAGGAAGAAACTTTTTGGAACAAGTTGCCCAGGGAACTGGTGGATGCCAAATCCCTGGGAATGCTCAAGACCAGGTTTGACAAGTGTTAGGGACAAGACCGGACAACCAAGTCTCTCTATAAAATCTTTATTGAGGCCCAGGGGGTGTCTCTGGGAAGGCACGTGTGCTATGTCCGTAGTTCGTGTTCCAGGGGTCTCCAATCCAGCTGGATGTCACCAGTTGCGATCTCAGGTCCGGCGCTGGGTCACTGCTGGGGACCGGAGGATCCGATGTCCACAACAATGCCACAACACAACGACCTCGAGAGGCTCAAAGCGCCTCCTTTTATAGGGTCTGGTGGCCGCCTAACCTGATTGGACGATTCTGGATCCGGCTCTCCATTGGTAGATCTGCCGATTGATACTAGTCTTTTCTTATTGGTCGTTCCAGAAACTTGCTTCTCCTGATAGGCTCATAAGAGTTTTAAAAGTTTTAAGAAGTGACATCAGTGGGTGGTGACTGCGAAACTTTTGTGAAGTCCTGTTTTGAGGAAATACAGTACCTATGCTGTATATCCTGGATTACAAGTCCCACATAACTACATATGAACAGTTGAGAACTATAACAACAAGTAGCAAGAGAACTGTTAGCTAAACAACCTAATTGGTTTAACACTGCATTAACTAGACAACTTAATTAACTTAACATTTCATCAAGGGGCTCTGTTCCTCACAACAGGCATTTATAATTCTGTGTAAGTCACAACAGGGTTCTGGGGAGCTGACATCAGATGATAGAACATCCCCAGGAAGTTCATTTTTTCCTGTTTCTGCTATTGTAACATTTTGAATTTAGTACTTCAAACTTTTACTATGCACTGTCATTCAAAATGAATAATAGGAAGCATGTAATTAAGAAGAGGACCTCTGTTGTAGTGTATTTTTAGATTTGTACTATGTTAGTTGGTTTGTGTTGGTTCCCCCTGGGTTTATTGCTTCCTTCCCAGTTTGTCAAACCCCGACCCTGCCCATGAAGCTCTCAATCCCTTCCCCTCCCCTCCCCATGCCTGGAAAGTTCCTGGTTCCCGCACTTGTTACTGGCTGGTTTAAAGCTATCCCCTCCTCTTGAACATTTCTCCCCTGAAATGTCAATCCCTTTACCCCTCCCTGGAATTCCCCTAGAGTACGACTCCCCACTGGTTAGTTTAAATTGTATCCCTCCCCTCGGTTTACCCCATTGGAATGTACTGTTGTCCCTATCCCCAGACCGCACCCTGAGACCTCCCCTGCTCTCCACTGACTGGTCCCTCATCCGAACCCTCCCTTGAGATCTGAGCCCCATAAAACCTCCTGCATTCTATACTTTTTGCCTTTTGGTCGTCAGACCCTCCTTGGATTAAAATCTGTTGGAAGCTGAGCCAAAGATCTCCCTTGCCTCCTTTGCTCCTGCTTGTTCTGGATTGTTTGCTTCTGGTGTTTGTGTGCAGCCAGAGGGCGTCTGCCTTTGAAGCAGCTTAGGCATCTGGGCAGCCTGAGCCTCAGCCACTGACCTCTTTCAAACACCAATAGAGCTGCTTGACTACCTTAAGAACACTTTACTAACAGCAGCAGTGGAAAGCGGGATGGCTAAAGGACGATAACCCCAGAGGGCAGTATCTAAGAATCTTTTTAACCAGAAATATTGAGCAGTTTCTCAATAGCTTTTTATTGAATTTTCAGGGAAAAGGACAAGACTCACATTAAAATATCTTACTTTGTTAAAGTAAGTGTTCCACTTTGATAAAACAGATTTCCATTTGCCAAAGGAGTAACTACAAAGTAGGTGCTCCATCTTCCACGTACAGCCTAGTTACTACCTCTCCCTGTGACCCAGTAACACACATATCTAAAAGGAATTATATGTGAGTTCCAAATCCTACTTCAGCTGCAGTGTGTACCTCTTATAACCTATGAAACACTTCTGACAAGATGAGAGCAGCCCTCCTGGGATATGCAATAGCATTATGCTGGAGCTTCTAGGAGAGGAAGAGTGAGAGAAATGCTTTTAAATGCTGGAGGGCTTTGAAGGTGGGTTGGGTTTTTTCATTAGAGTCAGCCACTGGAACATTACAAAGGCCCACAGCCCCTTCACTATTGTGAATTCCTGGCCTCATTCCTTAGATTTTATTACATACGACCCATTCTGTTCAGTGACAAAAGAATAAAAGATGGTGTGGAGTTTTTGTGGAGGTTTTTTTTTCTGATGGATATAAACCAATGACTCTTCTGTGCCTTTTTAGCTCTGAACCAGCAATTTACCTGATTTATGTAGTTTGCCTTTGGCATTGTCAAGAGAACATACAGCTGAGAGTTGCTAGAGAAGCCTCTGCTGAAGCAGTTTCTCACCCCCTAATGCCACAGAGCAGACTTCCCATCAAGAAGGAGCTTTAACAGCCAGGGAACTTCTTTTCGTTTTTTGTATTACACAACTGGGTTCCAAGTGCTCATTTATTCACACAAAATCATGGAAAAATGTTAATTGCCTACAGAAAATTGTCTTTTGCCACTTTGTGGCTTTCTCACCTTTTTCTCCTTCCTCCTATTCCCTCCCTGCACCCTTCCTCTCCCACTAATTTTTGCAGCTTTATGTGGGACAGGATGCATTTTAGACTGGCCAAGTGTGAGAGCTGCACAGAGCACAAGGCTTAGGAAAGGGTCCATTTGCCATCTTCTCTCAGGGAGCAAATAGTTTACTGCTGTCCTCCAGCCCATGAGGCATCCTCCCTTTCCAGCTACGAAAGCTCAGACTGATGTGGCAGACACAACTTGCATTCTCACCGTTCCTGACTTGCCTGGACAAAAGGCAAGAGTGTGGAAATGAAAGCTGTGTTGTGCCAAACCTGAAATGCAGACAGGTCTTTTATCAGTGCAGTTCCAAGGAAAAGAGTTGCAGTGCATGGCTTAGATGAGCTAAGCCACAAGGCAGGTAACCAGCAGCTTGGAAAACTGTAGTAAGGGACAGGAAAGAGATCAGTCTGTGTTGTATAACCATCTCTCTGTAATATTAAAGATAGCCATTTTATCTAGCAATGGCCAAGACATTTGTCTTATCCTTTCAAAATATTGAGTGAATTCACAAATGACTTTCAGTAACCCATTTGTATCCATTTTCTTTTCTAAAATCAACTTGTCTAGGAAAAATAATGAATACCACATTCATTACAATAGAAGCTTTTGGAAGACATTGTCTGCCTGATATGTTTCTTTACACGCCAAGAGTATGATAAGATAAATTCCGTTTTCAAGTTTCTGAATTGTATTACAATCCCATTAATTTCAATACCTAAGCCACAGCAAGAAGTATTTCCTGTAAACTCTTCTAGTTGTTTTTATGTACAATAGAGAAACTTACTGGGTATCAAAATGCCATCTGTGCATTTTTTAGGAGTTTTTCATTATGTTCTGCTGTTCTGCTTTTTGTCCATAATGCATCAAAGTATAAAAACTCTTGTGTCTGTGACAAAAATAGCAAACAAGTAGTGTTTGCAGAAAACTATGATTCCAGTCTAAGGCCACCTAATTTTGGCCACTTGTTTTAGAGCTGTGGGAACAATAAAGTCCCTTCTATGTTGCATAAAATGCACTAAATATGTTCACTACCATCACGAAACAAGAAATTAGGAGGAAAATGTTGAGAAATAGCAAAAACGTAGCACTAAGAAAGTCTTACATTTGCATCTTCATAGCCTAGTCCAGTGAGAGTATGAATTCTCCTTGGATGCAAAAAGAGCATGAGGTGACCTACTGTATGACTGAACCAGGAACAGTGTGAAGCCCATGGCTGTCAGTGACATTGAGGAGATGTAACATCATACATCCCATCTGTACACCTACTGGAGGCAGGGGAACACATCAGGGACCTCTGGTGTCTCTAGGTAGTAATAGTGAATGGGTATAAGCTTCTGCACCTTCTGTTGCAACTGCTTGACCTGCAGACCCACTTGACAAAGGGGGAGATCCCAATTCTGCTCCACTAGAGAGAATTACTATAAAGAATAACTTTTTCTTAACTTGCAACAAATTCAGTGAAAACTACAGTTGAAATTAACAGGTTGGCTGTCTATTCCCCAAAGCAATGGAGAAAAATAATGGAAAATCGGCTTTGGCAATCTAAAACAAAATAACAGTTTTTTCACACATTATTCCTACTCCCTGTTTCCTCCTCAACAGTTCAGAAAATCAGATTTCTGGTATTAGCACGAAACTAACCTGATAGTCCTAAAGATGTTCAGAGTACAATTTTTTCCATGCATTGTGCAGTATTTTCTTGGCTGCATTCAGCACTAAATATCTGCCAGGTATGGAAGCAGAACTAATAGAAGAACTAATTGTCATCATATCTGGGAGATACAACAATTTCAAATCCAAGAGCATCTCTAATTATGTGATGTTTCTGTGGTCTTGCCATCCTCTTCTTTTGAAGGGACTGCCAATAGAGCAAATCCTTTCAACTAGTGCAAACACACAAAAAGCATCTGTGGGACACAGCACAGTCTCATGACAGGAGAACCTTAACATACCTGAGGTCAAGGGCACATTTCTCTTTACCCTGATTTTATTTTGCTGGGAATTCCTGTGAGCAGAAAACCTCATTAAAAAAAGAATACAAAAACCTAAACATGACAAAACAAAGAGTTTACAGTTGCGTTTAAGCCACAAATTGGAAAAAATCCCAGCTGCATCTCAGAGGTGATTGAGTTGGGGTTTGTTTTGGTTTGGTTTGGTTTTTGTTTTGTTTTTGAGTTTGTTTGTTTGTTTGTTTGTGGGGTTTTGTTGTTGTTTTTGGGGGTGTGGTGGGTTGGGGGGGGGTTGTTTTGTTTTTGTTTGGGTTTGGGTTTTTTGGTTTTTTCTCTTTTTTTGTTGGCCTGCTCTGTTTTCTGCACCTTAAGAAGTTTATTCAGTAGAAGTTTGTTCAGCCTGACTGGAACTGAGTTTGTCAGAGGATTCAAGGAATATGATCAGTATCACTGAGTAAACAGACAAATCAGTTCTGACTATTTCTATACACCTCAGACACCTTCTGTGCAACACAATACATTTTAGGTATCTTTTCGTATGCTCTTGAGATTACAATAGAAGGGCATAATTATCTATAATTCAATGTATAGATAGCATCACTCAGCATTTATGTTGGAAGGGACTTCTAGACTCACCACTGAGGGCTTCAAACTGAGAGTAATTTGCACAGGGCCTTGTCCACTTGAGATTTGAATACTTCCACAGAGACATATTCCACTTGCTCTCAACAGAGCAATCTGTTTTCCTGTTCAAACAGTAAAAAGAAAATGCATATATGACAGGAACTAACTTTTTCATGTGTTTGCACAGTATCTAGAACAAGTACACTTCTAGTGTATGGATGCTATTTCACTACAAGTGAAAGACACAATAGAAATGCAATGAAAATGCATTCAAATGCATTAATTATTTATATACAATTGCATTGTCTCATATTTGCCACAGAGAAACTCACGATTTAACTGGAAGCAGTGATAAATTCTGCCCCTTTTCCCTATGAGCTCTCTCTCTTGTGGTGCCATGTCCACTGGCTGCTCCCAGAGTTCATTTGCATGGCACTGAAAATCTCTTTTTTTCATACAAGCTATTAAGAAAGAAAGACTGTCTTTTAAGACAGTAACTTTGAAAGTAAGATCTTCTGGGAAGGTCACACACCATTTTCCTGAATTGGTACTTGTTAAAATCCAAAAAGTGAACATAATCAGGATTATCACACTACCAGAAACTGCTCATTCCTGGAAAATTCCATTAATAGCTTGACTCGGATCTGAAAAGACTTATGTCCCAAGCATATCTCTGGAGCACAAGGCCTCATTTTTACTGCTACATAATGTGTCACTGGGGGATGCACCTCCAGCTGATGGTGAGCCATGGAAAATGAATGTACTCTGGGTATGACCTTAAGTCTCCCAAACAGAATTCTTCTTGGAACAGTCCAAGGTCCTTTGTTTCTAAAAGAAGTGTCCTTGTGTGTTTGCTGCAAGCCAAGTCTCTTAATGGTTTATCACACTAGTAATTTCCCATTTAAATTAATGGAATAGTAGCAACATTTACTTTAATGGCTCCCATAATATGCAGTATCATTTCTTGCATAAGTTGCTTCCCACAGCTAATCTGCTACAGCACAAAATTATACCAAAAACTATTTATTTTAATGGTATTTAATGAAAGATATTTCGTTTTCCTCTGTACTTCTTGGGAAATCTGCCAGTCTACTTTGCAGCAAAGGATCTGCCTTTATTGATATGCATCTTATATGGCAAAAGAAGAGGGTGGTTTTATAGAATTTGTGGAATTTTGCTGCCTATGTTTTGGTTTGTTTGGTTGGGTTTTTTTAGCATTCCTGCTGCCATGTGTGATGCTCAGAAAGACACTAGTATAAGGGGATATGTTGTTCACAAATCCCTAATTTGTTCTAAGGGGCCAAGAATAGAGGAAATGCTGAAAATGTACATTCCAAAATAAAAAAGATCTTCCAACCTCAGGACAAATAGCTACAGCCACTAGTCAATAGTGTTTGCTTTACTATAATAACTGGAACTTACCTGAAAGATGTGGAGCAAACATCACCCTGAAAGATGTGGAGCAAACTCAGTCATCACAGATAAAACATGAGACCACCAAAAAGCAGCCATTTCTGGACTAGTTTCCTTAATCAGAATAGAAATTACATCAGCAATCACACAGAAAAAGAACTTGAAAACACTGAAAAGAACAAAATTTATATGGTAAATTCCCCAAGACTTTGAATGTCATCGTGAAATGCATCATTGAACACTTAAATTACTGTTATATCTTCAGGCTCCAGTCAAATGCAGGCCCATTCCTTTCAGGATTTTACTGATTCAAGAAATCAGTATTCTGCTTGTAAATTCATAATCCATACATAATTTAGAGCCATTTGGTTTCATGCTATTTGGCATGAAACTGCTGTTTTATGTTATTGGTCTGCTCCCCCTTGAGCTGGATTCGGTAAACAGATGGCCAAGGACTTCATGAGAAAATGAACCAGAGCTAAGACACATATTCAGTGAGGCTTATTCAATCTCTGATTTATTGATCTGGTGCATTAGAACATGCAGGGACCCTTCTGTGACCACTGAAATGAATGTGAATTGTAACATCAAAATTTCCCTCTATTCAACATGCATATTTTCTATACAGCTAAAATAGCTACAAACACATACACAGCACAGGCTGCCTTTCTTCTGAATCTGACCTTTGCAGGGCATTCTTTATTAAATAGCTCTGTACATGAAGAAACTGTAATGGACAACATACCCTAACATAACCTACTCAAGGTTAGTGCTTGCAGAGTTAGAACACTATTCAGTTGGTTCTAATTTTCTCCCACATTCAGCCTCTGCTTCCCACCCATTCCAGATACAGAACAGGTCAAAAACCAAAACCAACAAAACCCACTTTTTACCTTTTTGTCATAGTAGCGTTCAATGAACCCTAGACAGAGACTAAAACTAAAAGTTCTGAAAAATGCCGGGTTTATAAGTGATTATCTCAGAGACTTGCAAATATACGAGGCGGGATCCTTACTGCCCTGTGGAGCTCAGCTGCAGGAGGAGAGAACAAGTAAAGTACTTCATTCTCACAGCAGCCTGTCTTATTTATACACTAAAGTTTTGCCTTGGAGTTTTAAGACATACCTTTGAGGCATCTGCATGTTCCTAGGGATTTAAGGAAACCGGATGCAGTAATAAATTCTCTGCTCTTTTAACTCCTTCCCAGTCAACAGAATTAAGCCAGCAGAAGTTGCTGCCTATGGTTATTCAGGTCAGCAAGATCCCAATGTGCTGGTCTCTTACATGACACAGAGCACAGAATATCCTGCCTGCAGAAGAAATTTCTTTTTGTGCTAAATAAGCTAAATCTGTCAGCCTGAGTATCCCTGTGCATTTCAGAAGGACATGTGTTCCTGATTAAAATTCCCAGGCAGTTTTGAATTTGCCGTTTTCCTAAATGAATTATTCTCCTGATATATTAATCAGTGTGATTGTTAACGTTTCCTTTTACTGCCAATCTTAATTTTAACAGATTTAATAACTGCGTACTCACTATCTCAAAAACAGTGTTGGAAGGGACCAGTAATGATTCAGAGTTAAAATAACAAGCAGTAACAGCATAAACTTACATACAAAGACTTTGTAGTTGGAGAATGTAACAACTTATACATACAGAAGAAAAATCATAGCATTCACCAGTTTATTATATGCAGTTCTTATGAGGGTTCTGTGGAAAGGGATTTTACTTCATTAGGAACAAGGAAGCTATAAAAAGTATGTGATGAAAAAAAGTGGGTTTCTTGCAAATAATTCATAAAATAATGGCTGCTGTCATTAAGTGGAGCAATTTCAGGTCTTGACATGTGATTATTGCTTATAATATTAAAATGAACATATTCAGTTGATAGAGAAATAATATGCTACTATCATAAAAGATGGATGTTATTATATCTAACCATCAGTATTATTTCAAAACCTCAATAAAGATTCTAACATTTTTGTATTTCTCAAATTTTGTGTAAGACATATTCAATATCCTGGCAACAACTTGTACAATTTCCTCCTGCTTCTGTAGAAGTGTCATTTTAAATGGGACTTCTAATTAGGTCAAACATGTTTTAAAAAATCTGGAAAGGCTGAAATCCTGCCTAAATGAGGTCAGCTCTTCTTTGATGTGGTAATTAAGTGTTGGTAGAACTATAGCAATAATTCAGAAGCCTGAAGAGCAGAGACAGAAAATGTTTGAATGGTCATATATTTTATTAAGATACTGAGTAGAAAGGAAAATGAGGAGATAACTTAGTGATAGGAAAAAAATCAGAAGGTGAAAGACAAGAAATGAAGAGAGGACAAAATACTGTGAAGGAAAAGGAAAACAATATAAAGGAGGGAAACACAAGGGAAAAAACCAGAGGTGTGAGAAAAGGAAAAACAGAGGAGATGAGATCTGATGGCAAAATGGAAAGTAAAATGAGGTGGAAGCATATGACAAGAAAGAAAAAGTGAAAAATGAAGTTTATTTTTAACAGTGTGTGTGCCAGCCGTAGCAGCATCTGGAAGGTGAGGAAATTCAAAGCAACTATAGCAGAGGTGACAATTATCTGTTAGAGCAAGGCTCGCAGTACCTCCTGTAGGAAAACTAATAAAATGTCCAGATAACCACCTGCATATGCTCACAGCTTGACTGCAGAAACTTTTGCCATCCCTTTCAATAATACAGTCTACCAGCATCTACCTTGAGGTAGGCATCATTTCTTGTAATTTCTCTGCTGAACACCGAGTGACATGGGAACACAGTGGATTTTTGCCATTCACACACAACCATGCAATATGTTTTGTTGTTGCCGAGATCAGGACTCTGATCCAATAACTCTCAGACTTCCAGCTCATGTTCATGCTCTGTAAAAATCACTTGGAATCATCACAGGACAATAAGAAGATTGCTAGCAGGCAATCTCATCAGCAAAACCTCCTAACATGGACAGTTTAAAGATTTATTTGTATGGCACCAGCTACAGTAATCATCTAAGGATGGTGCTGTGTGAAAAATATGTAACAAATTAGCAGTATCAAAAGCTTAAAAAGATTGCCAGGCAACCATGGGTTTGCATCATTCAGAGATCACTTCGTGCAGACACACTTTATGCTGACTTGGTTGATTACAGCCTTTCTCCATCACACGTTAGATGCTGAAAATGGGATTACCACTTGCCTGTTCCATTAGCAGCAAAACAATTCCCACTTTTCATTCTTTGTTTTGCATACTCTGTGCAGTGCCTGAGAGTGGGAGAAGAGAAAATTCAATAGTGAAGCCTAATTTGCCATTTCTTTATGATTTGAGCTGGAAAAACTCTTGCACAGGAAGCAGAGAAGTACTCAGTATCCCTGGCATGAGGATAATAGAGAACTAAACCTTTTAAACTAGGTTCTGTGTACATCCTTCTTCCATATCATGAATAGATATTCTGAAAGAGGACTGACATGAGAAAAATAGGGCATCTCTCCATACCAGAATTTTCAACATTAGTTGAAGTAGCTTCCTGTTACTACTTTCATTGCCACTTTTGTTACCATTTTTGTGATGCTTTTGGATTTCACTCAGTCTCATCATGGTAAATGCTTTTGAAAATTGGCTTGCAAGTTCTGATAAATTTGAATTTCATCCAGGTGCAACCATGTCGTTGGTACAGTGAGACTTTCAGCTTGTGCCTTATGAATCTTAAGATTCGTGGGAAAAGCAACAGCCATCAGCATGGACAAGAAGACAAACATCTGGACAATATCTAGATCTTTTTTTTTATCTCTTGGGAGCATAAGGATCACAAGCAATTCTCCCTAAAAGAGCTGGTAAGCAACCACCAAGAACAGAAAAAACATTTTGAGGCCCTCAGGTAACTTTGACAGCCAGGGCAAACAGTTATTAAATTTAAGACCTTAGTTCTAATCTGGTATTTTGATGTCTGAGAAGAAACAATAAAATGTATAATGTCTTAGTTTTCTCTTCTTCCACCTTGCCCAGCAGCATGTGGAAGTTAGCCCACTTCACATTCAGAACTATCTAACTGGAAACCAGGAAAATCTAGCATTGAAAAACTCTCAAGGCTGAGAGAGTGTCTTATTTTTGCATACAAATGTTACATAACTGAAATTTAAATGATTAAATATTGAAGGAAAAAGAAGCATTCAGAATCACATTAGGGATATTACATCATTTGGACAATCTCAAGCCTTAAAACACAGTCCATCAAGACACTTCACCTGTGCAGGCTGCTTCAAAGCTGTTGATCTCACAGGTTTTGCCTCTAACAGTGAGCTCTGGCCATTTTCAGGGGTTAAGATGAGATGCACTGAGCTGCTGCTGATTTTTTTTTTTTAATTTAGAGGGTTGCTGTGCAGAAATTTCTAAAAAGTGGCAGCATAAGGCAAGCCAAAGGGGCTGCATACAGAAGTAATCCACGTGTATGCTTCTCTACATGGACCAGGGAGATCATTTCACTAATATGCACTGAGGTAAGATACAGTCAAAAGGTTCAAAAATTTGGCTTCTCTAGTGTATTCATATTGTTCTTACATTGTTTTGCTTCAAACACTAGTTTTTAATATTTTTCAGTACCAGATAGATAGATAGATAGATACAGATGCATATATAGATATAGATATACAGATATAACTTGCTTCTCTGACTGGTAATGATCAGAATACTTTTTCATCTGTTGAACTTAAAAAGAAATACACTTCCTAAGAAGGAGGAACAAGTGGTAGTAAATTCACCGGAAGAAATTCAATATACAATTAGTAAATCAATACTAACAATGTTAAAAATGCAGATGAACATTGTTCACAGTCACATTTTATATTCTAGTGGAACAATATTTGCTACACCAAAATGAAACAAAGCAAGGGGAAAACTTACATAACAAAGAACACACAATAATCATTAAATATTGCATTACTGATTACAAGAAAAAAAGAGCCTTAGAGAATACATTAATTTTGACTTTTAATTCATGCAGAAAACAATCAAATGCACTTGCATATTTTGTAGAAGAAAAGAGCACCCACAAAACACTGATTCAAAAATATTTTTTTTCAAATTATTACATGGACTCATTGAGGACCCCAGTCCTATGTCCACCAAAATTGGTGCAAGGTTGCAGTGATGCCACTAGGAATAGATTGTCCATGTGTGGCATCATGCACCCTATAAAAGTTCTCAGTCAAGGGACTTTCAAAGTAATCTTGAAGTGCACAGCCTCCAAAGGAAACCACACAGTCCTTTGGTCATGGCTTGGACTATCCTGAAGGATCCCACCATACATCCCTACACACAAAATATAAATTTTAATATTTAGGGCGTGTCCAATAGACCACTATAAGCATTCTAATTTTTTTTTTTTTTTTTAATTTTGAGGTAGCCTGAAGTGTATTTACCCAAGTTAACAATTAATGGGATGACAGTGGTTCAGAGTCCCAGTAATCACTGAAGCTAAACATACTTTGTACACACTTCGTGTACAGGTCTTGGACTTGTTTTCTTAGTCTTGTCCTGGTTCACTGACTACAATGCAAAAGGAGCTTTATAGACATCTGGTCTTCAAGTCACTTTTTGATAAGCCTGCTGGGTACTTTTTCAAGATAGTACTTCAAAAAAATCACAGAAAATGATAAGTTTTCTTCAAAATGTTGAACTTCAGTTGATCCTCAGGAAATTAAGCCATTACTCTACAGCATATTACTGCAAAGAGTAACGTACCTCTATTGTTTTCATTTTGTGCTTTGTTGTTGTATTTATTGTTTGATTTTTTTTTTCTTAAGCACAGGTGCTTTTTAAAGCTCACAAACTTTAACAGCATTTTCTTGTTAGATAAAACTTGTGAATTGTGATAGGAGTCTTATAAGAGCAGCTAAACAAAATGATTCTAGCAAATAGATTTAGGGTTTCCCAGATCATTACATCTAAAATTGGAAAAATGAAGTCTCAAAAACAGTAGAAAGAGACATATTGTGCTTTTATATCACACAGCTTTAAATTAACAGAAAATGTCAGGCATACTTCATACACACAAATTAATCCACCGCATTTATTTTAAAATAAATGCATCAAATGTTCTATTATTCCTGTGATCTTCAATAAATCTTAAACTTCCTTTTATTTTTTTTCCTAGATATTTCTGAGCTACATATTTAAGAGAATTAGCTGCTTTGTATTTTCCTCTGCTTCTCTATGAATTGTTGTGGAAAAGTACAACCAAACAACAAACACAATCACTGACCTCTGACGCCTCTCAAGTGAAGGATTTCAAGGAGCTGCTAAAACTTGGGAAATGTTACTCACATTTCTTCAATGTGAAAATACAGTTATAGGAAGGTTAAAATGCTGGTTTGCATTTACACTTCCAGATGAAAACGGAACTGGAAAGAAAGCCAAGCATAGCCTTGTTGCTTAAGTGTAACCCTTCTCACCTTCACTGCTCTTGTTAACATCTGATACCCCTATGTAGCTGGAATTACATTGGGATGTTTACCATAATTATGAGCTACCAGCTGCTTTAGATCAGAACTTTGACATTTGTTTTGGGCACTGCCTTCTCTCAAGATCTGTCCAGCTCACTTTTGGTTTCAGAGAAAACCATGCTTTTGATGCACAAGTGATTTTACCCATTTTGCAGTGGGATGTCATTTCTGTTCCAGTGCTCATCTGCAAAGGGCAGTTGAGCTTCATTCATTTTTAAAAACTGGAAATAATGAGTTGATAATAACAAGGCTGAAAGCTGCTGTAATATATGTGGTATTACTCAGAGAAGGCAGGAGGCACTGAGTAACCAGGTGAACAGCTCAGGACATAGGTGTTGAGGGAGTACAGGCTCTATTCCCATATCTGCCCCTGGAAAACTCTGTCACTTGACTTCTCTGCATTACAGTTTCTAGGAAAGAGAAACAGAGAAGATGACAAAAAATAATTTGTAATGTGCTCCAAGGTCTACTGATAAAAAGTGTCCTGTGGGAAATGAGTGTTACAAATACAAATATATACCATACCTGCATGAAACAAAAAGGATTAAATCAGATTTGTCTCTGGGGTTACACAACACCAACCTCTGAACTTTATTGAAGATGTTTGTCATGCTTAAATCCTACCATTTGATAGAATACTGATATCCAATGCAAAAAGAAAAAGAAGGGAAAGGATTCCCTCCAAGTTTTTCACCACTGTAAAAAAAAAAACAACATTTCCTTCAGTCAAGCCAAAAACGTCCCTTGCTGAAGCTGGTAGGTGGAGCCCTTTGTCCTTTCCTCATGCTTCTTCCTGGAGCTCTCCAGTTTTGCAGATCTGCTAAAAATACTGCCAGGAGGATTCAGCCTTCCCATATCAGTCTCAATAATGCCACATGCAAAACAAAACACATCTCATTCTTCTATTCCCATCTACTGTTCATTAACTGCTTTAGCCTTCTACATTGCAGTATTGTTCCCTATCAGCTCTTTGATGATTTCCACAATGTTTTCACAGCTCCTATTTCTAGCAACAAAGCCTTGAATTCCCTAGAAGAAAACAGGTTTTAGAATGATCCTTTCCTGCAGTCACCAAGTACCTCACATTTCTAAAAGTGGCTGACCTGCTTTCATTACAAATTATCTAAATTTTATTTGTGGTTTACTTCCAGAGTGCTGATAATATTGTTGGCTAGATGCATGGCTGCTATTGATTCCTGAGGAACTTCATTGGAAAAAAACATCATGTGATGGCTGACAAATGCTCTTTCTGTTATCTTTTCAGGTATTGTAAAACATTTCTCTACAGTACATGAACTAGAGAGAAAAACATCATTGGGACATCTAGGGCATGGCTTTAGCTTTATTTACATCTGAAGGTTCAAACCTCTGTGTGAAATCAAAAGTCCCATTGTGAAAATATATTTTCTCATCCAGATTTTATTGTGGAAATTATTTCAGTAATGTCCAGTAGAGTGTTGATATCTACAGTTTGCTCTTCTCCTCAGAAATGGAGGAAGAAAATGCTTTAAAGCACCCTTGAAAAAATTCCTCGGGATGCCAGGATGAGGACTTAAATTCCAGATGAATGAGGACATCTGATCCTGCTGATGACTTTTTAAAGGAGGTCAGTCTCCATTTGGGTTTTCCACAGTGTTTGAACCCATCAGGTCCTGCTGGGAACCTTGTTGACAGCTTCAGAGCTCAGACCTCTAAATTTTAATCCATATTGGATCCAAAATTTTTATGAGCTTAGGTAAAGTAAAATAAGACAAAAAACCATTGAGCAGTGAGGTTTTAATTATTAAAAAAAAGGAAAGTTTTCAAATTTCCATGTCCAGATGTATTGTTGATTTCTCCTGAAAAACCTAGCCCAAATATGCATAGCTTTTCTGAGACATGTTTTTATGGTAAATTTCCCAACAGGTATTTGTTGTCTCTTCTTAGTGCCTTTCTCATCACAGGGGACAAAAACTAGGTCTTTGCTCTTCTCAGAATTTCTCAGTTCTGAAACTTTCAGAAATATGGTATCTTTGATATACTCTAGGCAGGCATACTAAAGAAAGTTGGTACAATTTCATAAGCCTCACTTTAATAAAATCCAAGAATTAAGAATAAAGCAAAATTGGAAAATATTTGAGAGTGAAGACACTGTGAGGATTATCTTAAAAAAAATATCCTCATTGCTCTGCTTAGCTTTCTCTACTCATTTTCATGCTAATAAAATGAAAGTTCTTTGAGGCAAGAACATATCTGCTTTGGTGTTTACCATGCTCAGTGGGTAGGAAAATCTGACAACCCAGTACTTTTTATAATAATTAATTAGTTGCATCATCCACTGCTGAAGATTGTACGTCCCAATGCACTAGCCTTCAGCAATATGTATGAAAATCTTGGAGGTCTGAGCCCACAGCTAAAGAATTTAAATTCTCTGGAGATATACTTTCAATTATAGCTTTTTATGTTAATACTTCAGTTATTCCAACAATAATTTGCTGAGGCATGCAGGGTATCTCAGTTATAAAGAAAAGAGAGAGAAATAATTAAGGTCCCCATTTTGATCTTGTAGTTTCCCCAAATTTATTTTCTTTGTTTTTTCTAGAAAATTGAACTGGCAAACAAATCAACAATAAGTCAGCAGCTGCTCTGAAGTTTCCTTAGTTACAAGAACAATCATGTAAAGCAAAATAATTCCACTCTGCACTGTTATGCAGGACAGTACAAAAAATTCAGCCAACTGATAGCAAGCTTTTCTTTTCACAAATAGTCTTTGCCCTGTTTCAGTGCATTTCCATAAAGGAATAGTTATTGCCAATAACTGGTAAATATTTGTAGTGCAGCAATGTCTCTCTTACCCAGATGAGACTCTAAAGACTCATGAGAGTCCATGTACACACAGATTGCAAAGATGGTCCCAGCTCAGAAAGCTTTCAATTTAAATCAGTAAAACAGACCAAAGAAGAAGAAAAGCAGTTCTATTTTGTCCTATTTTGCATGTGGGTTCCTAAAGCCTGTGAAATCCATAGAAATGTGTAGGATCTTAGAATGACTTGGGTTGGAAGGGACCTTAAAGGTATCTAGTTCCAACCCCCTTGCCATGGGCAGGGACAGCTTCCAGGTTGCTTAAAGCCCTATCCAGCCTGGCCTTGCACATTCGCAGAGATGGGGCATCCACAGTTTTTCTGGGCAACTTGTTCCTGTGTCTTATCACCCTCTGAGAAAGGAATTTCTTCCTGATATTTAATCTAAACATACTCTCTTTCAGTTTAAAGCCATCACCCCTTATCCTATCACTACATACCCTTGTGCAAAGTCCTTCCTCAGCTTTCCTGTAGGAAACCAACCCTTTTGGTTCTGGAAGGCTAAATTAACTACCAGTGGTAGATTGCACAGGCAATCATCTGTGTTTTTACATTAAGACCCTGCTAAAAGAGACAAAAGCTCAACCATGCCATGGTGGGGTGCGCTGCTGTTGATGTGAACACCTCCTTTCTCAGCAATTTTGGAAATTTACAGTTTCTTTGTGGAGCTATAGAGAGTAGTTTGAGGTTGACCACAGACTTTACCATGATGTAGCTTGAGGTGTTTAGAGGACTTTACAAAGAATACAGGAGTCTCCTTACCTTCCCAGACCCACTTTAGACCACAGAGAAGACGATTAGGCCCTGCATGCTGAAATTGAGTCTTTTCACCCAGCAGAGAGGAAAAAAAGCCTTACTAACTTTTTATATTTCCACAGTATTTCAGTTTTATTTTAAAGCTAGGACTGAAATCAGTAATGCCAAGGACATAAATGCCAAGGCTGTTCTTCATGTATGCTATGCCAAAGTGCATCTGCAAGGAGATAGGCATGAAATCCTCTGGGGTACACCTCTCCACTGAGGCAGACTCACCTGGGGCTAAATTCTGAGAAAGCAGTTAGACATTTGAAATGTTCTCTAACCTCAACTAAATCTTAAGGGAGTTGTCAGTAAATAAGCTGAATATGAAGGTAGGCATGGAAAATCACTGTGTATCTGCCCTTCATGCACTGTTCAAAAATCCAACATAACACAATGTCCCTTTCTTTAAGAGAAGTGTCTGGATGCTTGCTGTGGAGGGCATAGCCTGACTACCAGTATTGCATTGCTTATAAAGCAAACAGCATGCTCAAATCTTAGGACTTTGTACTACTTCTTGTCTGGTTTTTTTAATAGAAAATATATAATTACTTCTACTTGTGAAGAAATGCAAAAATAACACATTTTACATTAAGTACTTACTTCTGGATTACTAATGAAACTATACTTTGGAGTTTTTCAGATTCATTTACATACTTAAAAAATCATAAGAGCATTTGCAATAAAAATTGAATATATGTTTAAAAATATGGAATACATAATAGGCTTTTTTTCCCAGTAGCCTCTAGAAATGAAAAAATATATAAATGGCATGGCCATATAGACATCAGGTAGCTCCATGTGACCTAACAACAGACTAGCTCCATCTGAAATTGAGGCCAAGGGAGACAAGAACTGTCAACTCTCAATTCCTGCTTCCACAGTGCAGCAATGGGAATTCACAGCTCTCAGTATAGTACAGCAAGTAGTTTCTGACTACACGTGGGACATGGAAATTGCTTAAGAGACTTCCTCAACTACTCTGCCCTTCCCTTTTTCACACCAAGTTTGTATCCATTCAGAACTAAAAGAATTAAATCTTCATATAATAAGCATTCAAATGTGACAGAGAGCAAATAATTCATAGCAACAGAGGCACACAGCTGGGAGAATATACCTTGCTCCATTAGTCAAACCTTTCAGACCTATCAATGGAGGGCTGCTGTGTCCAGTATTGGGGGAATCAATTAACTCCAGACCTTGACAGTTACCTTGAAACATAAGCTATTCTTGCATGACTAAAATGCCTTCTCCTGTTCTATGTCTGAATGATTCAGGTTTTCTAGTGGTTCACATATGACATGATTTTAACTCTAGTCCCCATTTGAAGGTCCAGTCTCTGGACCTTAACTAAGCAATATCTGTCAGCTATTTTGTGGCACAAACAAATAGGGCCTGTGATGAAACCAAAGCAGGATTTAAATTCAGCCCTCCAGAGACATGTGGTTAGTCCAGTAACACTTCACCCACCATTCCTTGTCATGGACCCCCTTCAAATTTCTGTATTTTAACCTGATTCATGTTTCTTTCCTTTATTTTCCTATCTGTCTTCTATTATAGTAGTCTATGCGATGCATTCTGGGTTCCAAGCAAGTACACCTCAGCTTGGAAAGGCTGTCAAATTATTGGCATCACTGTGAGAGACTGAACTGTTAAGGGGTATTGACACAAAGCACTCCCTTATTTGTGGAGAGCCAGGGTGATTTGTTGAAATGGAGTTGGTGAACTTCTGATCTGATAAAGCAGAAGGTGGCTGATGGGCTATGAGTGAGATAGGAGACAGATCCTGACATGCCTCTTCTGATGCTAAGTTGCCCTCCCTTGCACAAACCACTCCGTTGTGGGGCTCCCCCTCCTCTCTCCAGGGGAAGTACCAGGACACTGAGGTGTGGCCTGAGGTCGTTCATCTCTGCTGGTGGACCACAATGGGCCATAATGAGCTCATGTGATGGGCAGCTGTGTTGCATTAGAGGATGTCAAGGACATGATCCACAACTTACATCATCTAGTGTAGAGACCTTGCTCTGGGTGAGGTGCCTGGGCGTTCCCACCTGAACCTGAGTGAATATAAACTCAATGGATGTTGTGTTCCTTGGATTTCCCCAGGAGTTTTCCCCCACCACTTCTCTGGTCTTCCCGCACCACCTGGTAAATCTGGTCTGTGACCACCACTTTGACCAAGACTGCATAGCAACCAAGTCTCATTATGGTAATTACCAGGCACATGGCTATGGATTGTGGTCTACACACACATAGGATATGGTACGTCATGCCTCCTGAGTGGTTGTATCAAAAAGTCTTTTCCAATTGTGCATGGATTAAAAAAATTACCTGATGCTCTAAGACTAATATATTTTTCAAATTGCACAATTTTGTCTTCTCTTAATTGCATGTTTGCAAAAGGTTCTCAACTACAACCAACATCCTTGCTCTAACAGACCTCTGAATTCTTGGACGTTTCAGTTAACTTCTTCTGTCTCATCCAATTAATCTCCATTACCTATTAGTTCTTCTTAGAAATTAAATGAAAATGTATTTCTTAGCAATTGCAACAATAAGGTGATACATATGAGAGGAAATATAGTTTTCACAAAGATCTGAGCATGGGACAGAAAACTTTGGGACTCTTTTGATTGGCTCGCTCCTCCAGGATAAAGAATAACAACAACAAGCAAGAGCTGTGACTTTAAAGGTGTAAAAAGGGGGTTAAACTCACAAAAATACAAGAAGAAAATTGCGTTAAAATAGATACACTTTTCGCAAAATCCCCATGTGCCATTTACAGTGATATATTTCACAGAAACCCTTTTGCAATTTAGCAATCCCAGCAGGAGCTCCTTTTGCACGTGGACAAGAAGTGCCCCACTGGCTTGGGCACTAGCTTTGGGGCTAACCAACACCTCTAGTTCATGAATAGGTGACAGCTGAAATAATTTCAACATTACAACCACTGCTGCCTTATTCTTCAAGTAGTGGTCTTTTGCTGATCTGCCCAATTTTGCATTTAATGAACAGATTTTTCTCTTGTAAAAAATCACTTTTTCAACCCACGACACTTCCTCATCCCTCCAAGTTTGAAATTGTTTGGACACAAGAACTTAGGCACCAGTCAGTCCTGAAGCACAGGCAGAGAGATTCATGCTGTTCATTCTGCTGCTGAAAAAACCAGACCATCTCTTTCTTTTCAGCTGTTACTTCTTAAATGTTTTTCAATGCTCTTCAGTATAAAACCCCAGGAGAAGTGATAAAACTCTACTGACTGATTCTTTTTATATATGCTAGAAACTTGTGCCCCTGGCCAGAAAGCTGTTTGCAGAAGAAACATTTTATTAAAATTTGCAAAAACAGTCCAAAAGGAAATAAAACCTCTTATGTAAACCTATGCTGGAGAGTCTTCTAGAAACAACTTCTCCCATCAAGTCCAAGAAGGAGCTTGGCAGGTTGACTTTCACGACAGCTGTTTTTGCATCTGGCTGGCTCAGGTCATCAAAGCGTTGCTCCCTCTTAGAAGATGGATGGTGGTCAACAATATTCAGTGTGTAAGACCCAGAAAATGTAAATGTGCTTGCAATCAATGTTAATTACACTGGTGCTTACATCAAACATGCAAATTATTCCAAGAAATCTGGTGTGCTTGCAACATCATAACTGCATCCATTCTGGCAAATTAAACGTTCATGGGACTTTTCCTTGGCCCTGGAGCAGCCTACTTTACCACTCCCTTGACCTCCACAATAATGGGGTATCCTACAGGCAGCCTGCTGAAAATTATGCCCAGCCCTAAAATATTAAATTTAGACCTGGCTAAGACATTGCAAGTCAGCCCTGGCTAAAATGGTACAGACTGTACCCAGCAGGATGGGTGATTACAGGTGCTGAAGCCTGATGCCTGACACTGATTTAACATTATCAGTGTAGACAGCAAGCCTCAGGAACCAGAATTGCACCAAGAATTTTCTTTTCACTTCCCTAGTGCAGTATTGGTGGGTCATGATCTGGTAGCATTCTCCATCAGTCAGACATCTACAGAATTATAGCTGGTATGGTTGCTTCTGCATTTCTGTTTGTTTTCTAGAACAAACCCTACTATTTTAAGATGGCTCTGTACTCTCCATCTCACCCGTCCAGTCTAGTCCAATGCCACCCAGTCGAAGCAACCCATTCTGAGCAGGTGTAAAAGAGCGAAGTCTGGATTCCCTGCCCTCCCTCCCTGAGGTACACATTCTGAACTCTAGAGATGGATGTAGAAATGAATCCATGATGGAATAACTTAGGGCTTCCTACCACATTAAAAAATTGCCTCAGTTAAAATTACTTAAGTTACAATGGTTTATACTTCTTTGAGGACTCTTGAAATCAGTAAGCTTAATTGAGAAAGACTCTGGCAAATGGAGCCCTACAGAGCCTGTCTAAGGAGTCCAAACATGAGTTTTAAAACATGGGTCTTAAAATCAGGATTTCCCATTTCATCATTTGAAAATCAGAGAAGGTGGACTGTTGCAGTGAAGGGGCTCATCTGTGCCCCTGGCTGGACTGTCTATCCAAGACCTCTGCCAATCAGGTGCAGTATACATCACTAATCAAGGAACTGCCCAGGCAATAACCCAAGCCAGTGAGATGGCAAACCGGGAGCCTCTGAACCAACCCTCTATCAAATGGAGTGCCTGAAATAAAGCTACCTCTGCTGTTGCTTGTTCACGAGGGCTCGTGTCATTTCTTGTCTCCTCCCTGCCCCGTCCTGCAACAGTGGACAAAACAAAAAGGAGAGTGTAAGGTAAGTCAAGCATCGTTGCACTAGATTTCCCTTCTGATCCATGGGAAGAGAGAGATATCCTCAGATTTACAAAACTTTGTATAGCAAGGCTTTTGTACACAATACATTTATTTTCTTTTTTTGATTTTCAGAGAGGTACAGTGCAATTAACATCATCTTGTAAAAGACAGGAGACACAACAAGCAGTTATGTATTGATAGTGTTTTTTCAGGGTGGGAACGTGTAAAAAGAGGTGCCTCCCCACAAGAAGCTGTCTGCTTGTGCTGCACTAAGTCAAATCCTAATGAGCTATCCTGAAAAAAACATTTTTCCAGGGTAGAGGGAGGACCAGGAAGCAGTGACTGCCCTGGCATCATGTGGAAAGTGCTGCCACACTGTGCAGTTTGATGTATTCACAACAGCCCTCTTGTAATTATTAGCCTTTTCAGCCCAGGGTCAGTGAGGCTGCAGGGCAGGTTTGCCATCCATCGGAGCTGATGGTGCTCCTTGCCTGTGTTGGGGTTTAAGTGTTTTTTTCCTTTCATTCCTTTTCACCTATAGAATTTTTTCCCATAAATTGCTAAGAAACATTAATGACTGGATACTTAAGAAGAACAAAATAATTGGCTAAGCCCTGAGGAGAAGGGCATCTGTTTATTGTTCTACTATCTGGGAGTTTTGTCTCAAGCGGATGGGGGATATCTTGAGAAATGGGCTGGTAAAAGGCAGGGCTGGAGCAGCTGCTGGCTCTCACTCTGGGTTTTGAGGGAGAACGCTTGGAGCTGCTGCTTTGCTGGCTTTTTTTAGGAAGAGGAGTTGATTGCTGCCGCTGGACCCCTGCAGAGAGCTGTTTCTTCTGCCATGGGGTGAGCCCCTGCCCTGAACTGGGACCTGTTACTGTCTGCTTGGGTCTCTGGGATCCCTGAGCTCACCTCTCCCTACTTGGCTGGGAGCCAGGCTGCCGCTGCTGTTCCGTCCCCCACCGCTGCCTCGGCACTGCTCTGGGTTTCACCGCGCTGCCGCCCCCGCACCCCCTGCCTGCTGAGACATCCTGCTGGGGCACTGGGATTGACTGCCCAGGGGGGTTTGTGAAATTAAAACTTCTCTTCCATCCCTCCCTGTCCAGGCTGAGCTGCCATTACCACGCGCTCCCCGAGCTCGCGCCACAGCGCCCCCTGCAGCCGCAGGGGAATCACCGCACCTGCCCTGCCCACTGAGCGCCACCAGCGCCCCCTGCCGGCTGTGACCGGAACTGCACCGAAGGGGAAAGTGCCTGCAGGGCAGCAGGCTGTGACCGGGCTCCTGCTTCTGTTTGTTGGTAATGCCATGGTAGTTGTTGTTTGTTTGCTTCATTATAAATACTAGTAAAGAACTGTTATTCATATTCCTGTATCTCTGCCTGAGAGCCCCTTAATTTCAAAATTACGATAATTCAGAGGGAAAGGGTTTACATTTTTCATTCCAAGGGAGGCTTCTGCCTTCCTTAGCAGACACCTGTCTTCCGAACCAGGACAGCCTGGTTCTTACTGCACCCTCCACTCCTACCCAAGCTACGCTCAAGGCAGTTGCCACCATCCCTGACCTTCACAGCTTGCAGCAGAGGACCGAGATGCAGGAGGTGAGGGAGATGTGACAAAGGCACAGCAGGCTCACTTTACCTGGATCAGTTTCACACAGCAGCACACATGAGCATGCAAGACAAGCAATGCAAACCACAGCATTGAAGTCATGTTGGCAGCACTAATAGAAATAGACTGCCTATTGCCCACACAGACTGCACCATTTAAGGGCAATGCTAATGCTTGCACATTTGAAGGAAATGTGAAATTGCCTTAGTTTCAAGCAAATTACTTTAGGACAGGTGATTCTACTTCTCAGCAGGAAAGGGCTGCCTGATTTGTTGCTCATTTTGGTGACATTTATATTCCAATAATGCTCAGAAAGCCTGACCAGAACTAAGACTGAAATTGTGCAAGCAAAGGCTGGGACGGTGCTGGCTTAGTTAATGGTTACTGCTGCCCTTAAAACTTTTATTAATCTCTTTTTTTTTATTGGAAGGCAGCAATTTTATTCGTAGCAATATCCCTATTCTCTGCATGGTCCATCACCAAGCCACCTGGAATTCATATTTACCTTATTCTTAGCTTCAGTTAAGATGAGCAAGTGTCTTCTGGCCAAGTGACCCAAGAGAACCCTAAACATGAAACATTCACTTTTGTTTCTCACCTTTTCCCTGAAACATAGGGCATAAAGCCAAAGGGAGCTCTGTGAAATCCACAAGCTAGGAAAGGAAGGTGAGTGTCCCTATGCTGGTCTCTGTCCACCACAGAAAACCAGCATTTCTGTCGTTCTGATGCTCAGGATGACATAGAGGAAGGCAGAGGCAGACAGCTGGGGATTTCTGAGCAAGTTGAAGCTATATTAGCTTTTCTACCAAATAATTCACATTTTCAAAAGGTTTCAAGCCAATTGATGACTCTACATTGGAGTCACTGTCAGAGATTGAAATGGCTAATGGCTTAATCATCATTAAAATCACCAAAAATCTTTTGTTCACTGTAGCAATCTGCAAAGAAACAGCTTCTCACCTACTGAAGTCCACCCCTTCCTGAATCTCTCCTAAATTGGATGGCAAAAGAACCTTGAGCTGACATAAGGTGGTCCTATTGTCCAAGTATTTCAGGTCAAAGGAAGAATGTATCCACAAATGTAAGAGGTTGAACTGCTAATATTTGACCACCTGCAGTACCCACCCAGGTGCTGTAAGAGACTGGTGCTAATGGACCGGTACAGGAGTTTTGTGGACTCTTTCCCTCCACTGCTCGATGGATACAGTCTGCAACCACTGAGACTAGAAGAAGAGGAGCAACAGGGTGTCATCCTGATCTACAGAGTGGTGATACCTTTTTTCTACTTAATATGTTCCTTTGTCATTGTTTCTCTTCCCGCCACCCCTTCCTCTTTCTCTGCCCTCCCCCTCATTTACTGCTAAATAAAATCTGTACTATTGACTTGGGCATATGGTGTCATTTGCACCTTAATTCAGACAGAGATATCTCTCTAATAATTTCAATAATTGGATCATAACAGTCACTCCTGTGAGTCACAAGACATTTCTGCAGGAAGACATCTGAAAGGCTGTGTAGCACCTGAGTCAGCCATGCACTCCAAAAGGTACATGGCCTGTTGCTTGTATGAAGAGGGCAAATGCTCGTATGAGAAAAATATCTTCCAAATTTTGAGAAGGGGTGGCTTGGAAGAAGGACCAAGTGGACCACAGGAGTAACATATAATGCAGATGTCACCATGAGAATATTGTACAGACCTTCTAGCCAGGACAATGATGCCATTGAGTTATTCTTTGAGGAAACAAGGGCTGCTTCCAAGTCAGCCGTCCTTGTCCTAAAGGGCGACATCAATTTGGCAGAAATTAACTGGGAGCATCACACAGCTGGTACAGCCCATGCCAGAGGATTCCTAAAATACCCGGATGGCAACTTTATGGAACAGATCTAAGGGAAACTAACTCAGAAAGATGCCTTTATCAGAGTGGATCTCATGAATGAAGATTGGTGGCTGTTTTGGCCACAATGACAATGAAGCGATCGAGTATAGGTTGGATATTAGAAAAAGGTTCTTCACCCAGAGAGTGACTGGGCACTGGAACAGGCTCCCCCGGGAGGTGGTCACAGCACCAGCCTGACAGAGTTCAGGAAGGGTTTGGACACTGCTCTCAGGCACATGGTGTGACTCTTGGGGATGGTCCTGGGCAGGGACAGGAGTTGGATTCAATTACCCTTGTGGGTCACTCCCAACTCAACTTATTCTGTGCTTCTGTGATTCTACATTTAGCTACCTGCATCTTCTGGTTCACTAGCTCCTTTTCAGTTTCAGTTTGTATCATATGAAAACATCGTTATTTCTACCTAATAAACCATGACCCAATCTAAAAATACCCTTGTAATTTCGTAAGTGAATTGACACAGTGAATGACTGTCACTTCCTAGTGTAAGTGATGAGAGTTAGAAGGGCACAAAACCTAACATGATAAAAAAGGCAGTATTTTTATTTTCAATTAGCTGTAATTCACATTTGGAGCAACTGAGTGCATTGCCTTCTGGAATATCTCAGATGAGAAAAATTATGACAAACTGAAGAGACTAAACAATAACCACAAAACCAGTGAAAATAAAAGCATTAAATAGATTTTTACAGTTAATTACTAGTGGTCAGGGCAAAAAAATACTTGCACTTCTAAGAAACCAGTAAACACATGAAAAAGTTTCATAATGTTCGCAGATCACATTTAGTTGCTTAGTGACAATTTCATATGACCTGATGTATCACTAAGCAACATACTGCCATTCATCAAGATAAATGTCCCCCATTTTCATGAATATATATCTTCCTCACACACAACTGTAAATGTGCATACATAAATGTGACACAAACATTTTTGAGAAGGACAAAAAATATTGACGTCAAGATTGGTAGCAAGGTCTACTGTGATGAATCAGTACAAAGGTGTTAATGGCTACACGGACAGCAAAACTATAGCAAGCTGACATTTAAGAGAGAACTGCCTTTGTAATTAAACTGCTGATGTGTAAACCTACAACAGAAAATGTGATCACAGTAATAAGCCCCAAACAAAGACTGAGAATCAGAACAAACACATCAATACCTACAGGCACAGAGTACATTAGAAGTTATTGTCACAGCCAGTCATCAGTGCCTGAAAATGCTGAAGTTGTCAAACGGGCTCTGCTTTTGGTGGCTGGGGTTGCTTATCTGTCTGTTCAGAGCACTCCTGTGTAACAGCTTTCCACACTCCAGGTGTAGGCAGCAGCCCAGCTGAACAGACTTTAAAAAAGATAAATTAGTACAAATATCAGCTAAAATAACTGAATACCAAAGAACGAGTCTGAACTGTGTTTATAAGAGGGTTTAAGCTTGGCCCAAAGTCTCTCTGTCTCTGAGGAGATCGGACAGAATATCCGCTTTTCTGGAAAGTACTCGCTGTGTACAGCAATCTGTGCCCTAAGGGCATGGAGTTATTCATCCTACTCCCTTGAATCATGGTATTAAGGATGATACATGACTTCAACGTCAAAGTAGCCCACTGCTACCAGACCTGTTTTTTCACTCGTTTGTTAAAAACACTCTACTTTACCAGTGTGGAAGATGAGCTCTTTTATAATATCATCTTCATTATTTTATGCATTTAACTCTCACTATGACTAAACCTCTCCATAGCTTTTCACATCAGTTCTCTAAAGAGAGCTCTGGGAAAACACACCAAAAATAACAGGAGCCTTAGACCCTGTTTTCAAAAGAAGAAGCACAGTTATTACACCTCCCTCCCCCATCCTGGAAACGTGAAGAGTAAACTTCACAGTGGTGTGGGTAAAACCAGCTGTACTCAGTCTGCTCAGCTCTGGCCAGAGTTACCTCTTTTTGCCATCTCCTTTGCTGCCAGAATCCTAAGATCAGAAAGTTTTGAAGTACGAAGTTTGAAGTTTAGATATAGAAGTAGTTACAGAATAAAGTAAAAAGTTTAGGGTGTGGTGGTGTAGAGTGGCATAATAGAGAACTATAGGACAGTACATGATTGGGTGAAAAAACCCGCAATGCAGCAGAAGATTAATTGACTATTGGTTTAGAAATGAAAATATATGTATGTGGCAATTATCTATTGTCTAATTAACCTTAAAAAGACCTTGTAACTTTCAGTCTTGTGACCATTTTGGAACATGGCTGACCTCTGCAGACCTCTGTGAAGGCATTTCTGTGCCTCATGATAAAGAAACAATAAATCAAACTTAAATCATGCCAAAAATGGTCCTGTCTCTGCCCAACATAATACCGACACTTTGCTGTTTGGCAAGGTACATCTCTAAGACCCTTTTAGGAAAAGCTGGAACCACAAACACCAAAATCTGCAGTCCTTACCACCAAGCAACTGTGCATACGAAGAGCCTAAATCCCACATTTAATAAGCACAATGATGCATATACAGACCATACTTCGAGCTGCATCTTAGGCTGCAGTCCGAAAAGCAGTCAGGTATCATCTCAGCCACCTCTAGACCTGAATGTGCCTTGTCATTCCTTATGGGAGTCTAAAGAGGTTGACCAGGAAATGCCATGTAGTTGACATGAAAATAAGAGTTTTAAACTGAAGTGTCCTTCACTGCAGTGTCTCCAGCTAATTTAGATCAGGTTGGTGTGAATGACAGAGGAAACCTACTATTATTTTTTCTCCTAACAGTACAAGGGTTCTAAAAATTACATGCCTCTAATCCCTCATTAGCTGTTGTTTTAAATTCCCAGACTGTGTATCTTGTGCTCAAGGAGAAAGTGACAAGAGAAGAGTTATAATCCCTGTGGCAAGAGCTGCCACCAAATACCTGCTGGGTGATAAATCCACTAGGTTTTTCAACTAGCTTTTTTTTAATGCTTAAACTTCAGGGATGCACTCAAAATACAGAAAAATAAATGAAAGTGACACACAATCTAAAATTCATGGCATGTAGCATGACCTGTTTATACCAGCTGATATGTGATGAGTTCAATCTTCACAAGACCCTTCACATCACAGACTAGAAAAAGCATAGATTGACAAGATGTATATATTCCTAAATTGTTTTTCTATCATTTTCTCAGAAAATGTAGCTTGCAGCACTGCAGCTGGCTTGGAAACAGATCTTCCCCTGTAATGGCCGCTAAAACAAAGCTCTCCATGAAGATTTTCAACGTATTAAAATGAATCAAATAAACCAGGCATCACATTGAATAACACTCTCAAATTATTTAAGTTCCATATTCAACAGAACCAACTTGAGCTAACAATCAGCAGGCCAATTGCAAATGAGTGCATTTGCAAATGAACAAGCACAGATAAAAAGCAAAGATAATATCATTGAAAATATTTTAGCTGATAATCACTATGTGGTTTGCAGTATTGTAGTGCATTTGTCACACACTTAGTAAAAGCCATGGTGCCATAAGCAACATGACACTTACCAACTGTGCACGTTATCAGCATGCAAACACAGTGTGGTATAATCCCAGGCTGATGCTGGAAGAAATACTTATTAGGCATTGAATAAAAATCCTCTCAATTCAGGGAAAAATTGGTAAGGAGCTTGTGTCGTTTTCAGGTATAAGCACAGAAGGGCTGAAGTTGGAAGAAACCTCTGGAGGTCATCCAATCCAACCAGCTTGCTCAAGCAGAGCCAGTTGCCCAGGATCAAATGTGAACAGTAGGCATGCTTCAGTGGAGAACACAACATAACATTTATCTACCATACAGGTACAAGTCTAGTAGGGGCAGGATCAGCTTTCTTTGACCTTGTTTGTGAGCAGCCAGCCCTTGGGGGACCAGGGAAAGTTAATCACCTCTATGGGCTGTTGTTCTCCCTTGTTGCTTTACATGACAACAAAGATATCAGGTATCAGTGACTCCTTTTTCTTGATGAAATGATCTTATCACCAGGCACTGAACAATGCAAGTTTTCACATGGACTGCTATCCCACCTGCATATCCCCCAACCTTGTTAGTGACAGCTTGGGTTGGAAACCCCAAACTCAGGGATTTTCAAGGTCAAACAGGATTTTGTAGCCACGGTGCAAGATCTGGATAACAAATAGATTCAAGCCTTTACACTTCATATGCTACAATTTGAAACATCTTACAGTTATGATAGATGAAGCTCTGCTAACTGATGCATCATCCCTGTAGAAATCAATGGCAACACCTAATAGTTATAGAGTACCTTGTGTCACAGGGTCTTTAAGTTCTCTAAAAAGCAAAATACAAAAATATAATAACATAAGTAGTGCTCAGGAAAAATTTTGGTTTACCCTATGGAGAGTTTTCCCATCCTCAAATTATTCAGTTATCACCCAGAAAAAATAATTTACTTTTATATAACTTTATGACTTTTACAAATAAACATTTTCATTTCTGCTGTTTCACAGAGTCTCACAGTAGCATGAGGAAACAACATATACAGATCTGGAAATTTGTTGATACTGACTGCTGTCAGTAGGGTAGGCACAACCCTCTGACAAAAAGAAAACCAAGTTTCAAGGCATCTCTCCTTGCAGCTTCTAGGCTCCTGAAGAATTCATCACAAAAGGAAAACAAGAGTCTCTAGTGAATTGTGTTGTGTGGAAGGGTTACTGCTGTTATGGTCAGTCAAGGAAAAATGTATACTGTGAGTGAGACAGTGCCTGAAAATTTCCCAGCAGGATTATTCCAGCACATCAATACTACAGATGGTAAGAAAATTTCAGTATGGGAAATGGTCTGAGGGAGACATGCACACATATATATAAAATATATTCACTCATTATGGTAGTATTGCATTATTAGATTATTCTATATACATTAACACAGTTCATGAGCCATTACATTGAAATCAGAATGTTTATGAAGTAGGATGTTACTGAGTAATTTCCATTCCTAAGTACAGAATGCATACCAGGGAAATGCACTGAATATATCAACAAGAGCAGTGAGCTACACTAATGCTACTTGGTTTTACCAAATAAACAAAGAACCAAATATAATGTTGTTCATGAAGCAGTTTCCTCTCCTTGTCTGAATATGTGTCTTCCCTTTGCCTTTGGAGTCCACAGAAATTCTTTGGTGGTGTTCCACTGAATAGATCACATTTTATCAGAGCAAAGAGAACTAACAGATGCACTGATATCAAGTCTATAGCCACAGATTTGAATGAAAGCTGTAGTTTCCCACAGCTGTTAGTTGATTACATTAATTTTGGTTACACAACCAGAAACAGAGCCTTCTTCACAGGTCACTGGAAAATGAGGCTCTTCACAAACCTTTGCCACTCCACTGAGTAAAATGACCACAAAAAAGGTGGGCTAGGATTCAATCTGTGCCATGACTATGTCTGAGACAGTCATCCCATGCTCTGAAGTCAGTTCTGAGGCACATGCACTTTCAGAGGATGATTCAGCTGGTGTGATTTATGTATCTACCTCAGGATGAGATTCATTGTCTCTTCCTGTCTGGAGAATGCTTGCTTCTATCTGGTGACTGTAAAGTAACTGGCTAAGGTCTATTGCAAGACAGTTTGGTTAATAAATACTGTGGTGACTAGCAATGATTGACAGCATAGCTTGTAGTTTGTGAACAGTTATCCTGGGGTACACTGCAGATTCCCAGAGGACCTTAGCTCTATCCAAAAGCTTCACAGATGGGCAGTAACAAAGAAGTCAGCCCCTCTCCCAGTGGGAAAGGGAAGTGTCTCCCATATACCCAAAGAACACTGACAAACAATGTTAGTTGATTTGCAGAAAGGTTTAACAGGACACTCTTCCTCAGTAACATTGCAGCAGAGGACAAAGATCAGATCTTTTTGACAAAAAACATGCCCTCTAGAAGAAAATGCAAGTTGCTTTACTCAGTCAGGATGATCATCAGCAAATACAAAATGTGAAACCATTAATTTATCACACCACAGTCACTGTGCTGGAGTGATCTTAGGATTAGTGCAGAGCAAGGGCTGGACTTGACTCAGCAATGTTCTTTCTGTAGTGAAAAAGACATCACCATGCACAATTATAAAAACAGAACTGTAGCTTGAAGATGCAGAAGGTCATGGGCACTGTGATTCAGGAGGAGGTCAACAGGCAGAGCGCTAGGAATGGTCAGAGATCTATAAATCATGTCATAGGAAGAAAAACTGAATGCAGAGGGATTGCTTAGCCTAAGGAGAAGGCTGAGAGAAATATATATAAATAAATTTCTCAAGTGTGGAAAAGCGTGCTGCCAAGTGAAAAAGAACAATCTTTTATCCATATCTGCACTGGGTTGGACAAATTAAAACAAATGGTTTTAACTTTCAGAACAGAAAATCCAAGGAATAGCTGAGGGAAAACTATGTAAGAGTAAGAATTATACAAGAGTAAAATATAGGGAAGACTCTAACACCAGAGATTTTCATGAGTGTCAGACCCAGACATGGTACCAGCATAGGCGAAGGTCAGAAGAAATAACCACCTGTCCCACAACTCCTTTACAGGCTTCCCCAGTGCTCGGATCCTGTGGTCCCAGTCACAAACAATCAGCATGAAGTAACTGTCTCTTCCTGGGCATTTTTCAAATGGCAGCATGGAAAAGAAAAAATTTCTGAGGAACAGAGATTGCTGTGGTATGCTTACAATAAAACAAAAAACTTAGTACATTCCCATTGTGACAGCACTACCAGCATCACCCAGGACTCTGGATTGTGCTATACTCTGCTCTGCCCCCCCTGTGGAGGTTACCTCAGGTCACTACTTAATTTGCTATTGGTGAGACTTTCTTTTCAGCTTTTGACTGTAGTAGAAGGATTCAGACAAGTAATCTCCAAAGACACAAGGTGTCTAGCAACAGATCCCACAGTTCTGAAATAATCAGTTCAGAAATAGCTTGGATTAAAAAAAAAAAAGTGCCTTTGAAGTTCAACTTTAACTGCATACATTATCACATGCTAATAGTGATAGTAAAGGAATGAATAAATAAATGAATAAATGTTTGGTGTTTAAAAAAAAAACATGCTGGAGATGCATCTCTAGCTGAAAATATCATTAGTCAGCAACTTCACATCCTCAACCTCCCCACAGCTAAAGCTGCACCTCAAGGCAGAGAAAATCTTGAGAGCTGTCTCCCTCACTAACCACAACCTGAGAAATTGTCCTCGCCCATTGCATACAACCTTGGCAACTGTAAGGACTCCTGGTGGGGGAAAATGTGCTGGAAAAGCCCATGGAAATTTTTTAACTGTTTTGTTAACTCACACTATCACCAGGAACGAAACAGAGATTAGTCAAGTGCACTATGAATAACCATGTCTTTATGGGCCATAAATCACAGTCTGAAAGACAATTCTCTTTCTTGAACCCTAGGCAATTATTGTAACCAGTCTTCCCCAGCTTCATTTCCTGTTCCAGCATGTCTGGACGAGTAGCTCTGCTGGATGGACAACGTCTCTTTCATTTGTTTGGCCCTTTCTTCACTATTAGAAATATGAAAATGTAGGCTATCTGTCCTTGGTAAGAGAAAATAAACATGTACTTGTAAGTCGCTCTTGCTTTGCACAGAAAAGATGATGAAAGCATCTTAGCTGAAGACAGTAGTATCTCTCTAGCTCAGGATGGAGGATTTTACCAATCCTCCATTTTTCAAGCTATGTAAAATTCTGACAACCTAAAAAAAAAAATCTAAACCCTGATTTTTCTGAACAAGGTGTGAGGAAGAGCAAGGAGGTAACTCTGGGTTTGATTTTCATTTTATTTGTCCCTATGTAATCAGTTCAACCATACACCATACTTTTATTTAATACTCCCTTGACATTGGTGTCAATGATTGTACAAGGTTTAGTGGAGTAGGAGACCTGCTGTAAGCTATAGTGTTTAACACTAACTTATTTCGGCAGACTGAGGTAAAATTAACTAATATACTGTCCTTTGCCAAAAAAAAAAAAAGGAAAAAACTCCACCAAAAAACAGGCTTAGTAAGCTCCTACCCCTCCTGCCTCTGTGCTGCAACTCACTTTCCTCAATATGGCATGGTGTCCGTTGAACCACACTGTAAACTGGAACCATGAAAAGACAGGAGTTAAGGAAAAGTCTGCCTGGCAGAAAGTTGTTTCTATTTTTAAGCCAGAGCATTTCTACTGTGGGCTTGATGCACACTTACAGGCCCCTACATATGTACTATGGAGCACCTGGCCAGTCCTTCCTCCACAGTCCTTTCAGGTAGCAACCACTCTGACCCAAACCCCATCACAATACCAAGCACCTGCCCACTCCCCTTTGTCTGCTTGGCCAGACTCTGAAACAAAGGAGGAAAGCCGAAATTATGTGGAATTAACTAATCTATAATTTCTAACAAAGTTTGAAGCCAATCCAGTGACTTATTCAGCATCTTCTGTATCAGTAATTTACCATAAGAATGAAAAACCAGAAGCCTGAGCAGCAGAGCTCTGTTGGCTGCAGTGCAAGAGTCATGGCCATCCTGGGTCTCAGGAAGTGCTGAAGGGTATCATCACAAGGGGTTTGAGCTGATGAAACCTGAAGAGCAATAACAGAGACAGAGATGGTTTGGGTCACTGTCCTGGTCTTCATCTCCTGATGCCAACATGATAGCAGAACCACAAGAGCACTCTCAAGGACTGTCTCAAGCAGTGCCAGGCTGCCAGTACAAGGCAGGTGAAGAGACAATGTGCTGCAGCCAGGCAGTGTTACATTCCTCATCTTGTCCCTCCTTCCCTTTGGTCTGGGTTGCACCCCTGTCTGAGAGGGCACAAAGGCACCTCATTACAGCTGACTGCTCATGGAACAGAGGAGGAAAGCCCCTGCTCCTGTGCAAGCACCTTGCCCTTTCCCAACACAACCATTTCCCCAGGCAGCAGAGAGGAGCATGTGTTTTCTGACTTTCAGACTCCAAATGGTATCGTCCACCAGCATTTCACACTTATAAGGAATTTTCTCCTGGGCTGTAACTCACAATTTATTTAAAATAAATATATTTTCTTTCTAGAAATTGGTAAGATTTATCAAGCTGTACAATTAAAAGCCTTGTATTGTAACAACTGAAGCCATTTCAGGGTAATTGATAAAAAGACCTGAAAGCTCCTATCATTTTGGATCCCATACCATGTCCATCCTGGAGCCTGCAGATCAGGCCCCACCTCCCTCAGGCACAGTCAGTCTCTTTTTTCACTGCATTATATTCAGTCAATCTCATCTTGCCAAACTTGTGTTCCCTGTGGTGTGGCAACCACTTCTACATCCCATAAGCTAACCTCTAAAGTAGTGATCTCCACACAAGAATCATGGAAAAAACCCCACACCAAAGACAAGCCATGAGGCTGAAGTAGATCTTTTTCACCTATCAGTAGGATGGCTGTACCTTTGCTGGCTCCGCAATGCAGGGCTGCTCACCTCTGGGTTGCCTCATCACTTCATCATAGCACAGCACACAGCAGGGGATGTATATGTACTATTTCAAAACCAGAACCACTGAGTTATGAAACTGAGACAAAAAAATCATTTAATAGCCTGTCTCATTTTGATGGTGAATGCAAATGCTTAACCAATGATGTCCTGGGGTGCATCAGAACACTGCCAGACATTCGAGGGTCTTGATTGTCCCGCTCTGCTCTGCACTGGTGCAGCCCACCACCAGAAATGTTCCAGACTTCCACATCAGTTTGTGCAGAGCCACAGGGCCCCTTCTGGTTTGCAGGTAAATGGCATGGGATCCCAGTAGGTGATAACTATGGCTCATTCTTACAAGGTGCTTCAGGTCCTAAATCCCAAAGAAATTCAGAGGATACTGAATGGCTGCTGCTGCTGGCTGCTGGCAGGATGCAGCCTTTAATGTAAAGCTTGTCAGTTCCATGTCCTGAAGCTAAATAAAGGCTAAATGGAATAAAAAATTGCTGAAAACCATTGTTTAACTGGTGTCTGTAATGCAGTCTAATAAAATATCCAATACACCTTGTCTTGGAAATATTATGCATCATACGATGAATGTAATTCATATTATATATTTATTATGTGTTTGTCTGTTTATGTACGTACATCTGAAATTCCCAAAAGTTAAAAAAAATTGTCTGCTTCACAATACTGGGAATGTCCTAAAAATTGCAACAGCAACAAAAAGGTAAATATAGAATGTGCCGAAACAAGACACAAACTTCAGTAGAACAAGTTCCAGCAAACCCAGCATCTTTGTAAGAAAATAACTGCCATCAAAACAAAATTAAATCCATGAGAAAAATAAACTGCTTTCTCTGAACATTATCACAGCTATCACTGACAAGATGCATACTGCTGCACAAGTTATGGAAGACAAAATCTAAAAGACATTCCAAACTTAGTAAGAGATATTAAGAATACCTAAATTTAAAAAAAGACATCAAAAAACTGCAAACTCTCCATCAGCCACTTACAAATGGGCTGCATCTACTACCAAGAAAGAATACAATTTTTCCTTGAAAATCCTTCTTGACACATGCTGTTTCCATCTTAGTTTCATTAATAATTAAATGTTACATTTTGTTGAAAAAAAAAAGCATAGTGTCCTGAACCCTCCATAGGTACTTCAGCAAGATTCTTCTTGTGCCACAACACAGGACTAGAATGTGTGCCCAAGAATTTACAATAATTTGAAGACTTGTAGGTTTCAGACAAAGAATACCTGGTATTATCATGAAAAGTCCTCCCTGTTTCTGTGGCTAAGGGGATTCCTAACTACAGATTTGCTGTTTCCACTGCCAGTGGAAGAGACATTTCTGAGTGGAAAGCATACCATACTTGCAATGTGCTGTTTTCTGGTGCCTTCCTCATGAGGCACCTAGTACTAGATCCCAGCATGAATTTGCACTACGCTGACCTTGGTTCCTGTTCAACCTGTGAACTCTTGGACGCTGGCACCTCTTTGTCCCCCTCCTAGACCTGTGTAATTGCTGCTTTCAGCTGTATTGTGTGGGAAACTGTATTTCTTTCTGAAAAATTAGCCAGATCTCCATGCTCAGTCTGTCATAATGCCAGCAGCCTCTCCAGTAGGGTAAGGAAATTATCTGAATGTAACAGCTAATGATGCCTCAAGATCAAGTGCTATAAAACATGTATTTCTAGAAACATATTACTTACAAGTGTAGAACATTCAGGCACACCTTAATAGTTTTCCCTTATATGAAGTGCATGGTGCTGAGACTGGGATTCTTTTTTTCCCTGACTGATGCTTTCTCATAGGTCTTGTGAGGTCTTGCTCTGCTGCTAGCCATGAAAGCAGTGACTGGCAAAACTGCACAGGCTGTTTAGCTTCACTTCCTTTTGTTGCTGAGGCACAGTTTGATGTGTATTTGTTTTGTTGGGTACTTTGGGTTTGCTAGTAAAGCTGGTTGAGTTGGCATTTTCTGTCTCAGTTTGCTTCTTACCTTTTTGCCTTTCAGTTTTTATGTCACGCTAAGCTGATTTACTGTAAAGACATGAACAAACAGGCATGTACATGCTGATACAGAACAGGCATTTATCCTAAGTGAAGAACTATTCCTCAGATGTTGTGCCCATGTGCATGCAAGACCAGAATGTTTTGAAAAAGAGCATCCCCTGATGCCCACCACTGAAACACTGGTTATGTATCTAGAGGTCAGGTTGATGGAAGGCTACTTAAACATATGTCCTCTTTTTCTTGGCCAAAGACAATTTTCAACTTAAACATCCTCATGAGGGCATCTTCTACCACACTGCCATTTTCTGAACAGTTTGGATAGAGTTTTTTACCTGCCATTAAACTGTAAAAGTGTTGGCTGTACAGACATCTTTAATAGATTAATATATATTAATCAAACTTTGTGTCACAGATAGTAGTGTATTAACTTCTTAATGTACAAATAAGTAGTTTGTGTTTCATCCACCTTCAGAAGAACATGAACTATGGTACAAGACATCTCTCTTCATCTCTGGGATGTGCTTTCTCTATTGTCCTAGGTTGAGTCTGCCTAGATATCTCAGTTAAGTCTTTTAAGTTAGATAAAATGAAACTGGGGTTTTATCTGTCTAGACTTTTAAGTTAGATAAAATGAAACTGGGGTTTTATCTGTCTAGACAGTATATAAGGATACCCTGCCCTCAGATCTAGCTCTCTTCAGCTCTTTTTACCAAAGAGGTACTCACTAATAAGGTACTGTCTGTGGAGAAACAGCACAGAAATCACAAAGCAAAGGGTAGAGCTGGGATGAAGCTGTTCAAAACTGTGCTTAACATCAATTTTAACACTTTGTTTATTTCAATATCCCTTCTTAAATCAGTTAATAAAAGCATTAATGCATACAGATGAAATTATGTGATTGAGAGATTGGCCTTAGAAACGACATGTAGCAGATTTTTGCAATCTATGAATATCTGTTTGCACAAGAAAACTAATTATTCTGCTGTTGAGTTTAAGGATGAAAGTCTACAGAAGTGTCATAATCTTGGTGATTTTATTGATACTAAGATAGCTGTTCTTCAAAGATCAAACAGTGCACCTTTTTCTAATGCAAATCTGGTGACACAGGCTCATACATTCACCTCAAACCCAACACAACGTATAAAACCTCTGTCTTCCTGCAGAATTGGCTTTTTTATCTTCTTTCTTTCTTTTTTTTTTTTTTTTTTTGCTTATTGCTTTTTTGTTTGGTTGGTTGGTTTGGTTTGTGGGATGTGGTTTTGTTGGGTTTTGGGGGTTTTTNGTGTGTTTTTTTTTTTTTTTTTTTTTTGTGCCCCCCCCCCCCAAAAAAAAAAAAAAAAAAAAAAAAAAAAAAAAAAAGAACCAAATCACTGGATCATCCTACAGGTCTTTGGCTTCCTAGTAACTCAGCATAGTAAATTATTCTCCACTTAACAGAGTAAGTCATAAATTTAGAGTTATATGGGAACTGCTGCTTCTCATTTTAAGAATGTACCTTCAACATTTGGAATATAGTGTGAAATAAATTTAAATGGTATTTAGCTACTTAATTCTCTTCATCGTTACCCCTTTATAATAACTTTAAAATTTATATAACTTTAATTTTTTTTTAAATGTCAAACAGGAAGTCTTTGCATAACTTACTATCTTTCACAGTTTGAAAACCAATTTCAGATCCCTTCAATGACTGTGTAGAGGTGACATACCTCAACATATCTATGCATTCGTGTCAACGAAATAAGATAGAACTCCTCGTAATTCTAAAACTCCTTTGGTAGACAAGGAAAAGAGCAATTAAAAATTTTGATGCACATTGCAGAGGGTTGGACTAGATGACCTTTAAAGGTCCCTTCCAACTCAGGATAGTCTGTTCTGTGATTCAATAATGTAAAGTTTCCAAGGTGAAATGATGAGTTACTCACAAGATGTTTTCATGATGAGAGAAAAGCAATTGGGTGAAAGTAAATATTATTTCTCTTTCTCCAGCTTCATTGTTGTCTTTAAAATAGGCACACAATGAATGATTTCTCTTTCAACTATTTAGTAACAAACTATGAAAAGCAATTTGACATTAAATTGTTTGAGGAATCACTGACCACAAAAGGAAGCATGCATTTTTCAACGAACCCTTTAATTGCTTTCTCAGTTGAAAAAAGTAACTAATCTATTTTGTCAGCAACTCCAGTTTGCACTGTATTATTTTAACTGTGGATGAATCTAAAAAACAGTAATTTTTATTTTTCTGTCATGATCAAATGATAGCTATTTTAAGACCTACAGATACCCAGAGATATCTGGTGTTCTACAGTGCAGTTCTCTTGCTTCTGCACCAGTCATGATGTTGTTTCTGGCACCAAAATATAAATATAAATGAAAAAATATTTCAAGAGTTTCATTCTTAAAATTATTTTTATAATCTACAATTATAGAATCATAGAATGGTTTTGGTTGGAAGGAACCTTAAAGATCATCTAGTTCCAACCCTGCTGCCATTGGCAGGGATCCCTCCACTAAACCAGTTTAGTTAGAGTCCCATTCAACCTGAACTTGAACACCTCCAGGGATGAGGGGTCCACAACCTCTCTCGGTAACATGTTCCAGTGCCTTACCATCCTTACAGTAAAAAACTTCTTCCTCATATCTAATCTACACCTACCCTCCTTCAGCTCAAAGCCATTCCCCTTTTTCCTATCACTATATGCCATTGTGAAAAATTCCCCTCTAACCTTTTGGAAGGGCTTCTATAAAAGGTGTCCATGAAGCCTTCTCTTCTCCAGGTTGAACAGCCCAGACACTTTCAGTCTATCTTCATAGGAGAGACGCTTCAGTCCTGTGACCAAGGCAGTGCCCGTCCTCTGGACCCATTCCAACAGGTCAATGCCTTCTTTTTGGGGAACACAAGCCTGGATGCAGCACTCCAAGAGAGGTCTCACAAGAACAGAGTAGAAAGGTATAGTCACCTTCCTTGACCTGCTAGCCACACTGCTTTTGAAGGAGACTAGCATACGGTTGACTTTCTGGGCTGTGAGTGCACACTGCCAGCCCATGTCTAGCTTTTCATTCACAAACATCTCCGAGTCTTTCTCTCCAGGGCTAACCTTGATCCATTCTTCACCCAGCCTGTAATTGTGGTTGGGATTGCCCTGACCCAGGTGCAATACCTTGTGTACTTGCCTTTGTTGAAATTCATGAGGTTTGCACAAGCCCATCACTGGTGTTTTCCAAGAACGAGTGGTTCCTCATTCTCACAATCCCTGCTATCACCTTCTGCAACTTGGATGCTGTGTCTGGAACACTGGAGAGGCAATAAAGTCACATCTTTTCTATGTCCTGGGTAACTAAGTCTCCCGTATCGTTTCTGAGAGGACTCACAGTTTCAACAGCCTATCTTTTATTGCTGATGTACATTACCCTTATCCTCATCCAGATTTACTTCTGCCAGTGCTCCAGCTTTGCTTACCATGGCTGTTTAGACAATTTCTCTGTATTCCTCCCAGGCTACCTTTCCCTGCTTTCACCCTCTGCAAGCTCTTCATAGGATGCATTGCACTTGAGCCTGAAGGAAACAATTTTTGAAAACTATCCAGCTGTCTTGGGTCCCTCTTCCCTCCAGGGCTCTATCCTATGGAACTGTACTGAGGAGATCCTCAGAGACCAAAGTCTTCTCTCACAAACTCCAGCGCAGTATTTACAAACTGTTTTTTATCTGACAATCCTCCTGTCTTTACTGATTAATGCAAAATCATATTATCATTTATGTTTTAAATTGCAAAGCATGTTTTTAGGTGCAAGGGAATAGCTTTCCTTTTGATAGGATTTAATTACAGACCACAGTTACAGACCATGCAAGAATATAATTCAAAGGATCAAAAATACAAGAACAATAGTCGGACATGAAGTTAAATGATGATCACTTTGACAGCTCTATCCTGCAGCATGTTGAGTGAACAAGCCCCAAATGTTGTGTCCCACACTGCTATTATTTACTCCCTGGTGATATATGTGGTGGATCTTCTTCAGCTAACAAAAGTTAGAGTACTTAGATAGTACTTTTTTTGTCATGGTCACTTTGGTAGTGGACGCCGCAACCTTCCAGGAGTGCCTCCCTGGCCATGGATGGGCGGAGATGATTCCAGCACTCAGGCGCAGGCAATGGATCAGCGGAGGCAGGAGGGGCTTTCCCTGTGCCTTCCCGGCATGGTTTATTATGGGTCGGCCGCTAAACCCACCCCATGCCGGGAGGGAGCAGTGACTGGAAAGCTCTGGGACAACGGGGTGCAGGGGTTTATAAAGGGAATGGGGGTGGGGAGAAGGGACCTATAGGGAAGGGAGAGGGGAGGATCTCAGGGCAGGGTTTGGGATGATAGAACACAATACAAACCGATGGGGCAAACTGAGGGGAGGGATACAATGTAAAGCAACCAGTGGGGCTTCCAGGATTAGGGGAATTCCGAGGAGGGGACAAAGGATTGACATAGGGAAGGATTAACAGGGGAGGGAACTGCTGGGAAGAGTGACATGGATAAACTAACTACATAGGGGAGAAAGGGATAAACCAACATCAGAAGGGAAACAGGGGTAAACTACTAATACAGAACAGAAAAACCTGCCACCACACTTTTTCTGTAATTCTAGCTGTAATTCTTTCAGGTAGACTTTAGATCTGTAAATTCATCCTAATGTATCATTTTGTGTTTCACAAGCAGTAGAACATATATCCATATACAGTAAGAGAAATTTAGGATGCATTCTTTATGCATATCTCACATATATCAAAATGTTTGAGACCAAGAATGTACAACTTTGTTTTAAACAGGATTTCTGGGAAGATAACAGCCTTCAGCAAGCGTAACTCAGAATTCCCTCCAGAGGAACAGCTTGCATTACTTCTCTTAACCATTCCCAAATCTTCATCTTTGTCTGACCAGGCTATTCAATCTTCACATTGCAGACTTCCAATAAAGTCACAATGAGGTGCTCACATTCAGGTTATCCGTGAGTTTCCCCCCCTCAGAAGTCCCCAGAACTGCAACTCAGTCCTGGCCAGTATGATAAGCTCCAAGGGAAAACTGCTATCAGTGCATTTCTACCACAGGGCTCAGAAGATTTTCCCCTGCAATAGCTTTAATGCTGAAAGTGCTCCTCCTGTCAGTACAAACAAGCTCATGAAAGTTCATTATCCTTTTTCAAAGTTGCTAAATTTGCATTAATATCTCCACAAGGCACTGGTGAGGGGTCTACCTGGGAACAATCAGGCAAATCCAGAAAAAGATAACATGTTATTTTACCAAAAAAATCTGTTTCTGTACCTCTAATCCATCCTGCAATAAAATATATAATGTTCATTTGCAGCAAGTATTCTCTGGCTACAAAAAATCACTCCCATAAGTACTTTTGTTCTGAGTGCAATATCCTTTTAGCTATTCATGATCTATATAACATGAATATATGTTTAGTAGTCAAACCAGAAACACAAAACCATGTTTGTGACTCGTCCTACTTCTGTGAAATTCAATTAAGTCTAAGGACAGCTTCTGGAGAAAAAAATTTTTGATATTTTTCTCTTGTTTTGGTCTCTTTACCCTGAAAGCAAGACTTAATTAATATATTGTCAGGGCTGTGAAAATGTTGAGTTGAGTCAACCTGCCTTTTACTTATGCAAAAAATGAAGTGATGACTCATAAAAAAGGGAGAAGTAATCACCCTCAGGGACACTTGAATAAGGAACAGGTTTAAACTAAGGAACATATAGTCATCCAACAACTCTGCACATGTTCTACACAGCTCTTACTAAACATCAGGTGGGAGAAAGCAACAGTCCAGCTGACATTAAGAGATTGATTCACAAAGAGTAGCTCTTCCTTGGGGAGGTTGGTCTCAGGATCACAGCCACATGCCAGTGAGGAGAGGTGCTCCATTCTGGGACAGTTCACAGACCCAACATTAGTCTTCTGTTTCAGGACAGCAGCGTCTCTAAGGTAAATTTTGCCCTTGTCCACTTTGTCCACTTTGTCTGCCTGGAGCATATATTCTTGGAAATGGGTTCATGTGCCTACTCTTCGAAATGGGAGCCAGCCATGCTTTCCTGGAGTACTTTGATTTGTGATTTATTTCCTTGCTATTAATTTTTAGTGATTAATTTAATAGCCCTGGTTTAGATTTTACCATAGATAGACAGCAGCACAGTGAAGCCAAAACAGACAGCACAATGAAGTGACCATACTGTGTTTTTTTGAAAAGGAGAGTCCTCATGAGGTTATGAAGGAATTTGGTGTCTATTTCTGTCATGATTTAGCCACTGTCTGGACCTTTACACAGGACAGTATTGGATCTGTCTGGAGCTACACAGCAGTAGAGGCTCAGAGACTTGATTGTTTGCTAAGCACTACTCCTGAAAGAAGTCCTCAATACCTGTGGACAAGCAGTGTCCCCACTCCAGCCAAATGGCTTAAAACAGACTCAGGGCTTCAGCTGGTACAAAAAACTATTATATATATTATGGTTTTATCCAAGCTTAAAAAACATTGCAATGAGATACTACAAGAACACAGAAGGTAAGATCTACCCAAGAGTACTGAGGGAGCTGCCAGAAGGGCTCAGCAAGATATTTTCCATCATTTACCAGCAGTCCTGGCTAACCAGCAGACTGGAGGTTAGCCTAGGTGACACCCCTCTACAAGAAGGATCACAATGAGGATTTGGGGGACTACTGCTTGTTAACCTGACTGCGGTGTCAGGGAAAGTCACGGAGCAGATAACCTTGAATGCCATCACACCACATGTACAGGACAACCAGGCAGTCAGGTGTAGCCAGCATGAGTTTGTGAAAGTCAGATCCTGCTTGACCAATTTTATCTCATTCTGTGTCAGGTTGACCCACTTAGTGGATGAAGGAAAGGTTGTGGATGATCTCTGCCTGGAATTTAGTAAAGCTTTTGACACCATTTCCTACAGTCTTCTCATGGAGCATGTCCAGAGAAGGGCAATGAACCTGGGGAAGGGTTTGGAGCACAAGTCTGATGAGGGGCAACTGAGGGAGGTGGGGGTGTTTAGCTCAAGAGAGACCTTATCACCCTCTACAGCTTTCTGAAAGGAGGCTGTAATGAGGTGGGAGTCAGCCTCTTCTCCCAGGTAACAAGCAACTGGACAATAGAAAATGGCCTCAAGTTGCACCAGGGCAGGTTTAGTTTGGATAGTGGAAAAAATTTCTTCACAAAAAGGATGTTCATTGGAGGCAGGCTGCCCAGGGAAGTGGGGCAATTAGCATCCCTGGAGCTATTTAAAATATGTGTAGATGTGGCAGTGAGACCCATGGTTTAGTGGTGGACTTGGCACTGCTGGGCTAATGATTAGACTTGATAATCTAAAAGGTCTTTTCCAACCTAAACAATTCTATGATTCTATGAAAACAGCCATAATAATTAGTTTCAGAGGGAATTGCAAATAGCAGTGACCTTTTTGCATTCAGAGTGCTGTCTTCATGCGCAGATCTAAGAGGACAAACAGAGCAAATTCAAGTGCCTAAGTCCAAACGAAATCCCAGCAGGATTTGGCACAGCCCTGCACAGATGCCATCTGGAGATGCCCCACTGCTGGGAGTAGGGAGGCAGATACTGTGATGGGACTATGTGAAGTGTCTGCAAGACACAGCAACCACAGGAACACCTGGCAGCTTCAGGAGCTCACCCTGAGCCAAAGTCATCCCAACATTTATAACATCAAACACCTGTAATCCTATCTGGGAAAAAGGATTTTAAAATTCCTCATATAAGTGCAGGGAAGAAATTATAGTAATGCAGATGGCTTGTAAAAATCTCAGAAACATAATAAATAGGTATGAACTATCATAATGAGTTAAGAAATGTAAAATAATCCAGATGCTGAGTGAACACTGCACTTTGTCACAATTTATTACACTTGTTTAAAAATTAAATTACATGAATCAAATCGGAAAAACCTTAATCTCTTAAGCCGAACACATATCACAGTAAAAGTGCTAGTTGAATTGAGGGAGACTGGAAACTGCCTGAAAAATAAAACAATGTAATTTTACAGGAAGATCCATGTCCTAGGCTGACTGTATAATGCTTTTATCCCCATTTGTCTGCTTAGCCCAGAAATAAGTTTTGCACCTTTAAGACTGGATCTGAGAGCAAAGGGAGTTGGAGAAGCAAGTGGTGGAACATCTGAGGCTGTTGTTTTCAAAACATAGAGATAACACCTTCGGCATCCCTTCTCCTGGACTCTGTGTTGTCTGCACAGACAGTGGAGAGCTCTCTTTTGGTTGGTTTTTTTTGTTTTTGTTTTTGTTTTGGTTTTGGTTTTGGTTTGGTTTCGTTTTTTTTCCTTTTTTGCTTTTTGGTTGGTTTTTAAAATGTCTTAATTAATTAGGTAAGGCCAAAAGTTTTTGGGGCTGTTCTGCTATTGTTCAATCCAGGGACACCAGGACCATTGCCCAGGGGGCCCTCTCCTCCCTCAAGCTGCACTGCAGCTGGGACACCAGGCCCAAGACTCTGAGAGGTAGAGAGAGAGAGAGAGACCTGGGCCTTGGAGAGACTGAGACTGAGAGACTGAGAGACTGAGAGAAAACCAAGGACACACCCACGGAAAAGACTTTTCTGAATTTGCCATCTCTTCAGAACAGCAAGATGCTTTATTGTGTAGCATTGTTCATTCTTTATGTTTGTGGGTGTTTTGTTTGTTAAATAAATAGTTTTTTCCACTTTTCTCCAAGGAAATCTATTTCCCGAACCAGCTAGGTGGAGGGTGGCTTGGATCTGCTTTTCTGGAGGGAACCCTTTGGAGGTTTTCTCCCAGATTTGCCCTAAACTAGGACAATCCATGAAAACTACTGAACAGATTTTCTCATATCTAATAAGTGCCGAGAGGAACTCAAAGAGGCAAAAATCTACCTACATCTCAGTAGCCAGTTAACATACTTCTGTACTGTAAATAGGGGCTGCCTTTTTCACTGGTAGCAATGTCATGGCTGAGATTTCACAGCTGATTTTTCACAAGCTGGTAAACTACACAATGCCTTGGCATGCATTCAGGCTCTTCCAGGGAAAGTGTGGAGCTATCCCAACATCCTGCTGTGATTGCAAGCATGGGCCTTTCTCACCTCTACACACCTGTTACAGTTAGAGGAGAGTGAGAAAGAAAAATTGATAAAGAATTCTTTTCCTTTAACAAAAATCAATCTGCTTTTTTTCACATTTAAATGATTTTTTTTTTCAATATACACATACTCACAAGCCAGCTGCTAGGAGACGAGCTAAGAGATAAGAAGGAATGTGCTTCATACAGGTGTAGAGCAGCTGTGGTTCTGTTGGTTGTGGAAGGAGAAATGCACAACTGGGTCATTTTTACTGAAGAGCAAGCCTGCAAGTTCCCCATTTCAAATAGACAGCAATAAAAATGTGGCCCTTAAGATTTCAGATGTCCTGAAGCCCACACAAATGAAAATGAACAGGAAATAATCCTTCCATTTTGATGGTCAGATTTTACACCTCAAACCTCACCAACACGCTTTAATTAAAATAACTCTTCCCGAGTCACATAGAAAGAACAATTCTGGTGAAACTGTGAATATAGCAAACACACAGGGCCTGTACTGCCACTTACATGCACTAGCAGGCACTGAAAGCAAGTCAATTGGAGCATCTCTTTTTGCCCCTCCATTCTCTGTCATGAGAATGTCATGGAGCTTCTAAACTGGGAAGAGAGTCACTTTCTCCAGCAGTGGTCCCGCCCTTAGAGCACAATAGTAGCATGGCTTGTCCAAAAAATATTTTGGATACTGGAATTATCAAGGGTATTCAACCAGTACTTAAATTTTTTTTTAAAAATTATGAAGAAGGGAGGGAGATTGTCAGTCTAACCAATGACAGGGATATTCATGGTGACATCACCCCATGTCTCATCTTGGAGAGTCTGTGTGAGCTTTACCACACAGTCTGAGGACACTTCTTACCAGGCAGCTGCATCTCATGGAGACCTGTTCATCGATCATGCAAGCAAAAGGACAGTAGCGTTTGGTTTTAGGAGTAAATGGCCAGCATTACACAGAAAGTTGGACGCAACCCCCACATTGAATTAAGATGGCATATTGTCTCCTGCACCAGCTGCATACACAGTGACCAGGGCTGAGAGCTGGCAGATAGAGGCTCGAAGAATTGCAGAGCATTGCAACCACCTAAACACCCTGTAGTGCTAACTATCAACTTTTATCTACAGCTACATTACGGAAGAAAACAGAAGGTTTTGACATGCTGTTGAGACAACCTGGCAGGGAGGATGAGCAGGGAGAGAAGGGATGGGGACCTGTGTTTGACAGACCTGGGGAACACAGGTCACTCACCCTGCCCACTTACCCCTGATTCCAAGAACTTCTACCACTGTCAGCCACCAGTGCAGCTTAGTGTTAGATCTCTTTGAAAGTCCAAACCCACAGGCCATGGCTGGATCCTTTTCTATGCATGACTTTCATCATGTATGTTAGAGGCAGTCTACCAGCTGGAAAAATAAAGTTTACCTACCAGTAAGGGTCCATCAAAATCCTTGAAGCACCATCAAAGCAGATTGGTTAGAAGTGCAAAATACAGTCTGAAGCACTGTGAATTGTGCAAGCAGAGCAAAGAGCACTGAAGGGGAGTTGAAGACTCTGTTTGAACCTGCAGTTGACCTGAGGCCATGGAAGAAATCTTTCCTCTTTGAGACAACTGGATCTTGAGCACCACAGTCCCAACCCAGTAGCTGGGTTCAAAGAAACTGAGTTTAACAGGGAGGCATTACCCCTCTCATGTGGCTCTAATCCTGGTGTGGGTGATCCTTTTGGTGTTGTGTTTGAACAGGGGAAGTTTAGAGGCCAAAAGTAACTTTAAGATTATGTTATCCAGCAGTCCATCTTGGCAGCTCATACAGTCCATTGCACATCCTTGTCCATTTCTATTACCCACCTGGGACAATCAGGTTCGTTTATCATGCCAAGACTCTTGTACACAAGCCTCTCAGGCTTCACCCAGACTGGTGAATCAGGGCATATATTCCTTAAAGCTCTCATTCTGTCCTGCCCTCTGAATTCTTGTCCTTCTCTCAAGAACTCCTTACCTTTCTGAACGACCCTCTCATGCCAAAGAGGACTCCACAAGCTCTTCTGTTTTGCTTTTAACAAGTTAAGTAGTCATTAGTACGGTTTGATATAAGTGGTGTCCTTGCAGAGCAGAGTAGAAGTTACTTTACTCAATTGCCACAGCATGCCCCCAGTCTGGATGTAGCATCTCCAGAGTTCCTTCCTATTTTTATGAAACCTGGAGACAGCAAGTTTTTCTTCACCTTTCCTCCCATTCTCACTCCTACACAGCAGTGTTTAATCTCCCTCCTTCATAGCACAATCAAGCTCACTGCATGCTGCCTGTCTGACGTAAGTCTGATAAAGGGTTACCAAGTGATTCAGGGTACTGGAGCTCAGCACATGCAAGGGGAGGCTGAGAGCTGGGTTTGTTCAGCCCTAAGACGATCAATGGAGGAAACAGCCTGAATCATCTCAGGGACAGATGGCAATGGGAAGAAATGGACCCAGTGAAAATCCCAATTAAACAGGAAAAAAATTCCTTCTCTGTAGAAATGCAAAACTTGATTGGAGAAGGTGCAGTATCCCCCAATTCTATTGGATTTATGTTGAGTGAAGGTTGAACTAGATGACCCACTGCTGATTTTAACTATTCTGTGATTTTATGATGCCATTTACCACATCAAAAACTGTACATTGCCAGACTCCATTGGGAAAGTGCCTAATAAGGAGCAGGAGCAGAACAGGCAATGGGAGATGTAGTTGCATTGTAATTGCATTGGCACTGCTGTCAGCACTGGAGTATATCTATACTAAATATGATAAAATAGCAATATAAAGTCCAATTTTTGAGGTTGTGAGGAATCATGAACCATATGAATGGATTTTTCTCATCATTGTGTGTAGGGATTTTCTATGCACGCACGGAGCTATAAGATGTGAGAAACTATGGCTACACACACATGGAACTGTGAGATGTGAGAAAATACGGCTATGTATCAATTAAAGTTATGAATATGTAACACAATAGAGCTTTGAGCAGAACAAAGGCATATTGAGGCAGTTAGGAAAGCTTGCTAAGCAGAAATACACGGAACTGAGGCCTGAACAGCAAGATGCTTATGACATTATGGTAACCAATGGCAGAGTTAGAAAGAACTCGTGACCTATACTGTCAAGCCAATGATATTTGCTAAACTGCTTGTAACCTTCGTTACAAGTGTCCTTTGACACATGTACAGAACTTAGAATGATATAAATGTAGACATAATTTTTAATAAAGTGGCATTCCTTGCACTCTGTATCGGTGTACTGGAGGATGTCCATTTTGCTCGCATACTACAATTGCGCTTCTTGATGTTTTACACAGTGGGGAAAGCATGAGCCTTTAGTAAAGGCCAAGAAAAACTCATCCCTGTCCTGTAACACTTGTGTCCCTGTTAAGACATTTTCTGTCTGTAACACTACAATTTGCATTCTCTGAGGCTGTCCTTAAGGTTCAACACAACATTACTGGTGTTTTGTAGTGTTTCAGGTCATTAAGACAATAACAATTTTGTAAGTCATACTTTGAAATGCTTGCTTGTAATTTGGTTATTACTTTTCTATGGTTCATAATAAGTTTAGAAACTGGATTGGTAAGGATTTTTTATGGCTAAAAAAGTCTTCAGGAGTTATGCTGATAGTAAAAGAAACTCTGTAATATTAATTTTAATCTTAAAAAGCTTTCTATGATTTGTTGATATAAAAAGCCTCTCAAAGATTTTATTGAAAAAATCTACCACAGTGAGATTTTAATGAACATAGTCGAAAATGCTCCAAACATAATAAAGTGGCATTGATTTTCTGCATTAATAACCTCAGTTGTCTAAATGCAAGATGTTCACTTTCCAGAAAGCTGTACAGTACCCAGTACATGTGAAAGACATTTTTTAATCTGGCACAAGGGAGACCTCAGTAAGTGGAACAGACTGAGATCCAGGAGAGAAGCAGGCAGTGGTAGAGCAAGTGTTGTAAGCCTAATGGGGAACAAGGGCATGAAAAAGGCACCTGTATTGTGTCGGAAAGCAGAGAGTGTCTCCAGTGAGGCATTCACTCCTACCTGCTCAAGGTGACACCTGACTCTGGGGATAGGCAGGTACCATTTGTGCATCTTTGGATGCAGTAATCATCATTTGCAACAGACATAAGAACACAGAGTCACTTTGTTCTACAGAGCGCAGTTGGCAGCAGTCAGCTTGAAGAGACTGTGGCACAAGCCCTGGGTGCTCTGGTTCAGCTTCCTGGGCTCCAGCCCTGCCTCTGTGGGCAAAGCACCACTGCTGCTGCTGCAGACCCTCAGGACAAGTTGCAAGTCCAGCTGTTGGTGGTGACTCTTGTGCAACCACATACATCTAAGACAAAATGAGGATCAAGGTTGGCCACCAACCCCTATTTATGTCTGTCATTGCATGGAGTGGTGACAGGAAAACAGTCAGAGAGATGCACATTCATTTTTAACCCATCCTCTGAACTTTTTGTGCAGGGTGCACTACTTATTTCCATCATGACTCACAGCCTGCCGTGGAGACTGATCTTTTTACCTGTTTGATTTTCAGGAGAGAGAACCAAGTAAAAGTGGCACTGAGCAGAGAACAACAGGCTGTATACTGAGAGAGAGAAGGAACTTAAGGAGAAGACATCTTAATCTTGTAGTAAACATTTTTAAAAAGGAGAAAATAATGTATATTAGCAGGAATAAATTCCACTTCTTTCCTCATAATTTCATTAGGAACTGGCATTTATACAGGATAAATGCCTTGGGTAGATCCCTATAATGCTTCCTTTAATTTGCTTGCATTACATTTGTATTGCTCTGGGTTTCCCATTGACAGACACAGAGTGGTCAGAAAGCAAGACAACTCAAAATAATGATTTAGTAGCAACTAATTTGTATACATACAAATAGAATCATTCCATCAGCTTTAAACTATGAAAAAGAGGTTAGTTAAAAGCTTAGTGAATGAATTAATAGATAGTGCTACATGAGTAGGAAAAGCAGAAAAATTTCTTACATCTAACTTTGTCCCAAACATTCCATCAAACAAAGGCATTTTCTTAATGATTAAAAAGCAAAATTAATGATCCATGTTGTTGAGGCAATATAAGCTTCTCAACAGAGACTGTTAATAGCTTCTCTGAATTGCTCGACCCACAGCCTCTCACAGCACTTGCCAAGCATCAGCTGCCACAAGTTCCCTACCACCAAATCCATCACACCCTCTTGGAAAAGAACTGCTGCCTCCCGCAGTCCTGAACACAATCCTGCTAATAATGTGGGAGGCAGAGATGGTGGCTGGGGATGCGGGAAGCTTGCAGGGCACTTTTGGGAGGCCTGGGCTGCCCTGCTCCCTGGGCAGAGCCCAGCAGGACAGCAGGCTGACACAGACACACGGCAGACAGTCCCTGGGAAAGCACCTGTTGCTCCAGTCCTCGGTGCAACAGGCTCCTTCCCACAGCTCCCAGCGAGACAAGGCACAGTGCGTATGGCGTTCTTGAGAGGCAGTGCTGCCCAGGGGAAAAGCAAGAGCACTGGTTCTGCCAAGGGCTAATCCTCCAATTCCTTTCACCAGAGGCTTACTGCCCTCAGAATATGGCTAATTTTGTGAAACCCTTTGAGGCTGTTTGGAAAAAGGGGCTCTGTGAGAGCTAGATACTCAGCAATTTCAATCCTCTTCAGACGGGAACAAGTCAAGTCCCCCTTCCAGATTCCTCACATCATGGTATGCCTTGAATACTGATGTGCATCTTCTCACGCTGGTTTGCTCAAAGGCTTGAGTAAGTGAACAGCGACAGAACAAGGAAGCGCTTTACTCGTAAGAGTGAATAGGGGAACAAAGTATCATCCTCATGACAGCAGGAATGTGGTGGCCTTTTAATCTCACTGGCTTTCCCTGAAATGCTGCTGCCTTCTTTTACCTGCAGGCACTTAGCACAGTGAGGAAAACATCAGATGGAAGAAAAACACTTGGAATGATATTGCATCCATTCTTCTCACTGAGCTACATGGACTACATGATCTTGTTGTCCCTGCTAATTTCAGGGGGTTTGGACTAGACGACCTTTAAAGGTCCCTTCCAACCCAAACTACTCCATGATTCTACTTATACAGATTATGACCTTTTCCTAGCACTGTTTACTGTAGTAAAACAGATGGTGCACAGTTTCATTCTGATCCAGCACTTTCACCCATCCTCTTGACATGCCAGAAAATGGGACCAAAGTGTGGTTCTGAATTCACTAAGAGATTGAGGTGTTGCCACCCTCAGAAAGTAAAAGAAAGGGCACTTGCAAAAGGATGCATCCTTCAGGTCCCTGTAAGTACAGTCAACAAGGGACACTTTTGAAATCACATTTTTTTGAAAATATTCTTTTTCTCCTTTAACTAATTCTTATGCACAAGTTGGTAATTTGACTTCCAGGATAAAAAAATATATGACATGAGAAGCAGCTGAGAAGATGATCCTCTCGTATCCCACTGCACTTCTGTTGAAGTTCTATGACTTCTTATTCACTTTAACAATTATTACATATTATATTTCTAAGTTGCCCATTACACTTGGCATTCCAAGATCTCTTTGTGCAATATACAGAGATTAAATGGTAAAAGGTTTCTGAGAAAAAGGAATATAATTCAATAATTGTTAAAAAATTGCTGTAATTTCAAGCTATAAAGATAGACATGGATAAATATTCAGAAGTGTTAGGAGTGAGAGCTAAAATTGGAAGAAAAATGTTTGCTTAAATTTTCCAGCATTAGCACTTCCATCTTCTCTACAATACACAAAAGACAGAGGAGGTTCCTAGTGCGACAGTATTGAAGCAATAAATCACTGTTCTGCCATGGTCAAAATAAAATCATATAAAACCATATCTGGTTTTCCTAATTACTGGAATGGAAATTACTAAGTTATGAGTGCAATCTAGAGACTGGTGAAATGTCCTGCCTATAAACCGTAATTTTGTTGAAACCACTATGTTCTCTGGGTAAAGCTGCTGGATAAACACTCCATTTTGGGTGACACAGGAAAATCTTTTTTGCTTTCCCAACTGAATTAAATGTGAAGACAGACATAAACAGCCTCTGAGGCACACATCACCTTAAACCCAAAAAAGTGGTGTTACCACTACTTAAGAAATTAATTTCACATTTTCAAACAGAAATGTATCTGCCTCTGTATGGAAGCATTAAATAAGAAATTTATTTTAGAGTCAGCTCCATAACTCCACTAACACTTTCAAAGCATGTTGCAAATGTAATTATCTGCAATAACAAGAATATTTAAGTCATATAACTGCATAATTAGGGTCTCTTCTGGTTCATCATTACAAGAGACTAACTAGGATAAAACATGACTTGATTTTTATCCACTTTTTCTACTTTGTCACCTGACATTTCTTGGTAACTATTAATAAAACAGATAATAAAAAGAAAATGTTTTGTTCCCCTCTTCAGTAACAGCCATTGCTAATTTCCATTACAAATTGTTTTCCTCAGGCTTTGGAAAAAAAGAATGGCAGTGATAATAAGCAATTTATTTCTGTGAACAGCAAAACCTTGACTTTGCAGCTGATAATAAATAAGTAAATATTTTCCTTTAAGAAGGAAAAATTTAAACATGTCAAAACAACATTAGACTGGAACCTGACCATTACCACTGATGAGTGGAGAGTTTTTCCACAACAGAATAGTAGCAAATCCTCCAGACATGGGAAAAATGCTGAAGTTATTTACAGCCTCTTGTGTACATAGTGAATGAGTAACAGATGTCTTGGCATTAAATATGAATCCAAAACCAGAAAATTAAGGCAAGCATCTTGAAAGCAAGTCACTAGTGGTCTGAGATCATGGACCTGAGATCACAGTGAGGAAAAGTAGATCTGTTGAAGCATTGTACAGCAGGAAGACTATGACATAGTTGCCATCATGAAAATGTGGTGGCATGACTTGTACAACTGGAGTGCTGCAATGAATGGGTAGATCTATAATCAGACGTGTCTTTTCCTCCACAGATCCCAGGCACAGGCAACCCTCTCTGTTCTATGTCTCTCATCATTTGAGTTCAGTGGCACAGATGCAGAGACATCCACTGCCCATGCTCCCATCCTCAGCCACTCCTGGTCCCATAGGCCAGAGCATGCATAGATTACAAGCAATAGTGGAAAATGAGACAGCTAAAAGTACAGGAGAAAACAATTATATCCTGCATGATTTAAAGGTAGTTCAGTGTTTTGGCTTAATATTTGAAGAAAGTTGTGACACCATTTCTCACGTCACTTTCTGATGTGTAAAACCTATTGTCTGGTAGGTGGTGTGTGGCAAAATAAAGAGGAAAAGCCCAGGTAATGCACAGCCAGCACAGGAACACTGAGATACAATGCCACGCAAGAGGATACGCAATATTCAGAGCAGTAATCAAGGCTGTGGATGAGCTGTATCCAGGCCTCCAGGAGAAGCACTGTTAGCTCTATACACCCCAGAAGCCATTATGCCAGGCAACAGAAGGATAACCATTACCTTTATTGCTAGAATTGCAGTGTAGAAAAATGTCGTTAATAGGCGTAGGAGTTTTACCTGCCCGTCTCTCCCTACTGCCTCTCTATGACTCCTCCATGCCTACTGAAATTGCACTCACACATACGCACTGAGCCAGTGTGGGAACAAAGCTTATTTTAAACAAAAAGAAAACTGTCACGTACCAGAACCTTGAAAGACTACACATGAAAAACTGGAGACACAACCTTACTTTTGCCAGTGGCTTCACCCCTAACTTTTTTCTATCTCTGAGCCTATATACTGTTTATTGTGTGAGGTTCTATAGTGACACCTGGTTTTAATACAGGGCTTTCAACCTCTAAAATTCCTGCTGGTATTGCTAATTCTGTTTTCAAACAGGAGACTGAAACCTCCGTTCCAGTTATCTGCTTCATTCCTTCCTTGGAGGTTTCCATCCTGCTGCATAGTTCAGCTGCTGCAGGGTGGACAGCATATATTCCAGCCCCACAGCTGCCTGGACACTACCAGAGTTTCTGAAGCAGCTCTTGGTACATGTAATTTCATTTTACAGGCTGGCAGTTTAGATCACTGCCAATTGTCTCAGTACCTGTGAGCTATGGCTGTTGAGCAGCTGCTAGACAAGTAGCAGCAGGGAGAATCAAGGGGCAGGATGGGCTGCCAGGGACAGAATCCACTACAGAGATCTCTGCTTAGAATCCCTGTGTACCTGTCAAGCAGGAGTCATGAGGAGCATTGGTCAACAGAGAGCAGCAAATGCTTCACTCAGGTGGAGATTGCCAGGTACCTCACATCTTGACACACCCGTGCATCTGGTGGCCTGGACCTGGCCGCCAGTCTTCCCAGCAAGGCTATAAAATTGAAAGACTTCCAGTGAGAGCAAAAAGAGAGACACAGCCTCTTGTAACAAGCACTGGTCCAAAAGCAGGCTGAAATGGTCATCTCAGCTTTCATTTTAAGTATTAGCAATAGCACTAAGGGACAGTGACTGTGCTTTAATTATAAGAAAAGCCCAGTAAGTTCTTCTCTCTTTAAATATATCCCCCTATACCACGATCAGCTTTACTTTAACAGAAAACACATTAGATCCTCAATGGAAACACAGAAGAGCTTGGACTGTGGAAATACAGCTGCTAAGCAGCCTTACCAACATCCTGTCTGTTCCTGCACCAGAGCTGGGAATAATTACTCCTCCTTGTAACTCTCGCCTTTCTGTCACTGCTCTTCCACAGTTGTATACCCTTGTAACTGCAAATGGGCCCAAACCAAACTCCCAGAGCTAAAATTATTCTCAGATTTAAGATAATCTGGCAGGAAATCCAAACAGGTGTCTGCCCTCCCTCACTACAGTTGGAGGATGTGGAGACCTAAATATAAACAATCAAAACTTTCAAGGCTGTGTTTCTGTTTCAGATTCTGTGGTTCAAGCCAGTCTATACTCATTTTCTTACTCTGATCTCCACTGACAGAGGCAACTTCAAAAACCAACCGATAAACCAAACAATTTTACCAGACTTTTAAAAATACTTTCAAATTATTGGTGAAAATGAAGCCATTTACTGCATTCACTGACTACTTTGCCCACTCTTCCTGGATGTCGATTTAGTGCTGCTTTGTAGGAGGAGGAGATTTTATTTCACAACTGAATGAAAGAAACCCAACCAACACAGTGTTTGGGGTAAAAGAATGAATCACTGCCTTCTTGGCACATCTCCATGTTAACAAAAGAAATGAGCATTGCCCAACTTTACCTTGTTGCCTGGGAGTCTGCCCAGAGATTTACTTCCAAGGGAACCTGGTCTATTTAAACTCCCCAAATTAGGGACTGCACAAATTTTTAAAAAACAAAATTTAATAGAAAGATTAAAGACTGATGACCGTGCTTCAGAAGTACTCAGAAAGCTGTTTGCTTTGGAGAGTAAATTTTCAGCACTGCGATATTAAGACACAGTAAAGTTACCTCCCTGAGAATACAAAATTTAATCTGTCACTGGAATATTGCATCTGTAATAAACGTATCATGATACTATTGGATTACATAACTAACAGTTATTAGTAATATATTAATAATATTAAATTAAAAATATTTAAATATCTAAGATTGAAGAAGTTAATATTTATAAAATAAGTGTCTAGAACTGAATCTTGTGTGGCATTATGAGGTAGCTGGGAGACATATTTACTCTGCAGAGTTTTACCCATAAGAAATATTATTCCAGATCTTAGAAATTACAACCTCAAGACAATGATTTTCCATCTTTTCAAAGTATCTTGGACTGAAAATTTTCCATGGTGACTGAGGGTTCCCCTATAGTGCAGTTTAGCCTAGTAATAACAACTTCAATTTTCCTCCACACCTGTCACAAAGCCATTAGAAAGCATCAGCAGAATCCAGCAGTCTAAGCACAGATTGAAAATCCCTTTTTCTGAAGAGTAAATGTCAAAGTAGGCCTATGTCTTGTCTAGGCAGCAAGGTAACTGCCTTTGGGAAAGAAAAACAGCCTTGAGGTTGAAGAGCAGGAACTTTTTGGGAATGAGACAGTCTGCTTTCTGACTGCAGGCAGGTCATTTAACTTCTCTCTTACTGTGTGTCTGTCCAAGGTCAGCAAGTGGCCTAACTGCCAAAGCCTACAGCCATCAATGCAGGAGAAGATTTACCAAAAAAAAGGAAAAAACATTTGTACCATGATGTTTTACCTTCACCAAAACCTTCTTGTTCTCTTTCTCCCACACTAGAAATGTGAAATATCTCATACATAAAAGCACCACAACCAGATTCCCATGGGCTCACACATCCAGAGCAAGCACTGCACACACCAAAGGAAATCACTCTCAGAACTTCCATATATGTCCCTGTTTCATCAGAGAATATGCACTTATTAAAGATCACTAACACCAGGTAAATTGAAATTACTTTAAATGCTGAATGTTCATCTCAGGGATGTCTCGGTCTGTTGAGGAGATGAGAACCAGCTTATGTAGAATCATAGATGTGTTTAGGGTTGGAGAAGGCCTCTAAGATCATCAAGTCCAACCATTAACCCTATGGATAACTTTAATGTTAAAACAATAAACCCATCCTTTTTGCCCCTACTAAGAAGCTAAAAAGCTCTATAACTACTATAGCTTAGAGCAAATAGTTTTAACTCTCACAGCAAAAGGCACATGAATAATATGTTTGTATTACATGTTCTATTTTCAATGCGGTTTACAAAAATCAATTCATACATGCACTACTGGTGCAAGACAGGAAACTAGCTGTTTCATCCCATCACTGACATCCAGAAAATCAGTACTAGCCAGGTGTTATCTTGTCTATGTGCATCCAGGAGGGTTGTGTTACTCTAACAAAACTGATTTTAATAGTCTATTTAAGTGTTTCTAATTTATCCATGTAGAAAAGACACGTAACTCTCTATCTACCTGTCTATATGTACGTGGCCATCCAGTAATGAGAATATTAAATCCATTTTCTTCCTGAACAATGTCCCACACACACAGTCCTGGGTGAAGCATAAAGTTGCAGAAAATTTTCACTGAGAGTTATTTGGTAACTATTAAACCTGAGGAATATAGAGGGCTTGAAATAAACAAAAACACAGCAGTTTACCCTGAACAGAACACTCAGCTTCTGGGGAGGCATTTGCTCCATCCTAACCATGTCCACTGGGAGCATGGCAGCTTTATGCTCCGTGGGGCTGAGTCACTCTTCTCTCCTCTCTCTCAAACTTCTTCCTAGCTACTTGCACACAAGCCATGGAGAAGTCCCCAGATGTTCTGGTTGCCTATACATGCAATGTTGAGGTCCATGTGGTCAGACTGTGAGGGCATTGTTCCAGCAGTCTTGCTAGATATTTTCCTTGGCATGTGTGCAGTAAGGTTTTGGCAGTAATTAGCAGGCTTGCTTTGCAATTTGCATTGTATAAAACTCTTGTTATGACCTTCATTTGCAAAAAGCTTAGCATTCAATAAAAAAGAATGTTGATGAAAACACGTCTATGAGGGATTAACATAGCAACAAATATAAAAATGTTGTGTATTTTTTAAAAATTACTACTTTTCTCATGACTACCCCAATTAGAATATTTATTCTAAATTATTTATACTGACCTTCTGACCAAATCTAGTTCTTAAATTTAAGCTGCACTACTAAATGTAAGAACAACATTATTAACAGAGTGCTTGAAGTTGCATGCCTCATATAACACAGTGGCAATACTCTTCTCTGCTGTTTTACTGCTATGTTCACCTAGCACATGAAATTTGGGGGCCTTTGTACTAGAGGTGTTAGGGGTTTTGGTCCCTTCCTCTTTTTCCATTCTCTTTGTAGGTAATTCCCTGGCCAGAAAGAGGGCACAAAGAAAATCAGCTGTAAGTCAGTGGCAGAGCAACTCTGTCCCTTTTCTTCTAGTGACAAAGTTCATCCTGCAGGATATTCATTGAGCCACTTTGTTGTACTAGAGAAATGTTCTTGCACTACAGAAATGTTCTGTAGCTTGATGTACCCTGAAGGGGATGGGCATTTAGGTGATGGTTCTGGGGTTCTTACTAAATCTATTGCCTGGCAATACACATTCTTGGAGGACAAAATTTCTGAAGATTAATGGGAAAATTCCAGCTGCATGCTGTGTAAATGTAAACTTCATTTCTTGTTGCAGTGCAGGGAATGGTCTGAGCCCCTATCTGAACTGTCTGTCAAAGATCCCTGCCAATCAGGCATAACAAACATCACTAATCCAAGGTATTGTTCAGGCTGTAACTCAAACCAATCAGAAAGCAAGGCAGGAACTTCAAATTCCCCTATATAAAAGAAAACTGAATCAGAACAAACCAGTACTTTCTGCTGCTTCACCACAACGAGGTCTGCTTCTTTTGTCTGCTCCCCGGGACCCCTCACCTACATGTGGTGACGCCGATGTGATTCTTTCAGCCTTCTGACTTTTGGATTTTTATTATCATGGGAGCATTTTATTCATGGACAGATGACAATGCAATTGTTCAGGTATGGGAAAATTATCTTCAAAGATTTAGGACAGAATATGACAAAAAAGGACTCTTGGACCTTCTACTGTGGTCAAAAGACCACGGAGTAGATATATCAGCAGAAAGAGCCTTAGATTTTAAGACATGGACAATAGCTAGTAATCTTATTTCATAGCATACTAACAGCAATAATTATGCTACAACAGTCATAAAACCGTGCAGACTGATCTTAAATCTAATTAGACTTGCAAACGGATTAAAATGGGATTTCACCCCCCCACACACACACACCTTACCGGAGGGAGTACCTAGACTCTTCTCGGGGACCCTCCCGCGACCACGCGGTGGCGAGCGGATGTTACCCAATGATGCCTTCTCCCGGGGATCCCCCCAGGGCTACCACCCCAACCTGGGCGGCTCCGGGGGGCCACGCCACCCTAAGCCACGGCAGGCAGCCGCGGCCAGCGGGCCCCACCACCCTAAACGGCGGGCAAGCGGCAGTGCCCCGGCCACGGAGCGGCAGGGGGTAACCCCAATCCCGACTCCAGTGCCAGGCGAGCGTCCCCGCGGAGCAGCACAGGGTTGGTGCGGCACAGCCGAGCGAGGCGGCGCCATGAGGACCGGCAGCGGGGTGCCGCGGAGCCAGGCGGCTGAGCGTGCCCATCCGGTTTCAGTGCGTTACCCCTGTGCCGTGGCACGGCGCGAGCCAATGGGCCACAGCCTGGCCACGGAGCGGTGCGGGGTGACCCCGGTCCTGCTCTCCATGGCAGGCGGGTGAGCCGCCGCAAGCCACAGCATGATGGGTTACACAACTCCGCCGCGCGGCCCCGGAGACCCGGGTGCTGCAGCATGGCGCGAGCCAGTGAACTGGGGCCCAGCACCGTTCCAGTTTCATTCCCGGGCAGCGGCTGCGGCACCGCCCCAGCCACGGAACAGCGTGAGCCGGCTGAGCGAGACAGCCTGCCTCGGCGTGGCGAAAGCGTGGCGTGAAGCCGCCGAGCCGGTGGGCACACCCCGGCACGGCAGCGCGGCAGAAGACAGCACTGCGGCGCAGCGTGGGGCGTCCGGACACAGCAGCGCGATGGGGACCACCACCGACCTGGCGCAGGGCAGCACAGGCCCGGAATGGAGCGGGGCAGCGTGCGGAGCAGCCCCGACCAGCAGCATGCTGCAGTGCGGCCCGGCACCAGTCCCGTCAGGACCTTCCAGTGCCGCCAGAGCCCCACCAAATGGACTCCATGGACAGGGCAGCCCCGCGGCAGCACAAAGCAGCTGGCACGGCCCGGGCAGGTCATTTGCCATGGACCATGTGGTGCGGTCATCATGGAGCCTGCCCTCTTCGCCATGCGGCATGGTTTCACCCCAAGCCCCGCCTGGGGGGGGTGAAACCACACCCCCAGACCACCAGAGATGGAAAGTATCGCCTGCTTCGACTCCACCCCTGAAGAACACGTCAGCACCCCATTGGGATACGACCCCGCCTCAAACCCTGCCTCGGGGGGGCACGGCCATATCCCCGGACTGACCCCACCAGGGTGTGACCCACCTGCGACCCTGCCTGTGGGGAGTGAGGTCAAACTCATGGACTGACTTTCATGGAGTGAAACTCCAACTCAGACCCCACCTCAAAGGAACAGAGCCCCAAGTCCAGATCACCTTTCTGGGGGTGTAGCTTCAAGCCAGCCCCCTCTGGCAGGGAGAGGCTTAGCCACACCCCCAACTCTGCCTCTCATTGAGCCTCCAACCCAGCCAAGGTGGAACCAAGCTTCATCAGCGACTCCAATTCCAGCATCTGTAATGTTCCAGCCAGAGTCCATTCCCACCCATAACCTCATAGCTTTTTGGACACCGGTGGAAAATCAAGCAACTGAAAGTGGTAACTTGAAAGCAGCTGAGTTAACTGCTGCCTCCATACATTCCCCATCCCCTAAAAATTGGCATGAGGAAAAAGAATCTATTGATAAAAGCAAGTGAAAGTCCAGAAAAAGGAACAAAATACAATTCCTGCAGATGAAAAGCAGGTGCATGTCCTACTGAAAGGACACAATATAATTCCTTTAGATAAAAAGCAGGTGGAAGTCCTAAAAAATGGACAAAACTTAATTCCTGCAGAGGAAAAGCAGGTGCAAGTCCTAGAAAGACACAATATAGTAATTCCTGCCTCTGAAAAAGGAAGTTCAATTTTTGCAAATAAAAGGAACCATGATGGCTTGCCAGAAAAAGCAAGTTTTATTTTTGAAAAGAAAAAAGGGTTCAATTCCTCAAAAAAAGGAATAAATTCCAATCGTAACAAGTTACCAAACGTATCCTTCCCTCACCAAATCCCAATTCACCGAATGGGATATAGAATCTCATAATGAGTCAGTGTCAACACTGCAAAAAGACTTCAAAAAAATCAAACAAGTGTCCAATCCCAACCTAAATCCAAACAAAAGAAATGAGGGAGACTGGGCCCCCTCCCCACCAAAATTCCAATCAAATTCTCCAGAGAGAGAAAAAAAAAATCCCCCAGAGACCATAAACTTCCATATATATCCCCAAATCCAAAAGAACATTCCTATTTCAACACCCACACATCATCCCTGTGGACTGAGCTCANTTTGTTACACTTAAGTTATAACTGATGCCAATCCAGAAAGGTGTTGGGTTTAACCTGAACAATTTTAACATCAGTGACACATATAAATATATCCCTAATTGAAAAGGAAATTCAAATTTATTAATTAGACACAAAATATTAGACAAAAATCAAAACCTATAGTGTATTATGTCACTCTATAAGCAGTGGACCCCTGCTTATAGAGTTCCATAAGTACACTTTGTATTTTTTCTCTCTTTTTTTGTAAAAGAAAAGGGTGAATTGTTGCAGTGCAGGGAATGGTCTGAGCCCCTATCTGAACTGTCTGTCAAAGATCCCTGCCAATCAGGCATAACAAACATCACTAATCCAAGGTATTGTTCAGGCTATAACTCAAACCAATCAGAAAGCAAGGCAGGAACTTCAAATTCCCCTATATAAAAGAAAACTGAATCAGAACAAACCAGTACTTTCTGCTGCTTCACCACAACGAGGTCTGCTTCTTTCGTCTGCTCCCCAGGACCCCTCACCCACAATTTCTCAGCCTTTACTAGCTATCATCCCATTACCAAAAGTGTCCATTTAGCTCTCATTTATGTTGAGCCTTTTAAACATCTGTCTTCATGATGTTCAAGCTTTGATATAGTCCATGTTCGAAGACTGTTACCTCTCATATCTAAGTTAACTCACTTTGGGTTTTATGATCAAAGGTAGGACCACTTGGTGAGGTGGTAGGGAGGACAACGGGAAACATAGACACACTTTTATTTGAAAAGAGACTGACCGGTGTAGGATGTTTATCTTAGGAAAGGATAAACCAGACATGATAAACAGATATGACCCAGTCATGCATCTGTAGTGCTTCCTTTAGTGAAGTTCAGCAGTCCCAGCTGGTGTGTTAGGGGACTTATTAAAGCCTTTTCTGGTCTTTCTGGCTGGATGGTCAGATAATTTAGTTATAACAGTACTTGTAAACTAAACTCAATGCAAGTCGTGGTTATTTCAACCATTTTATTCCCTCCCAGGAGTGCCAAGTAAAGGGAAGAAAACTAAAGACAAAAAAAGCAAAGCAGGTCTTCTCAAGGCAGGCATACTTTAGAAATACATACTTAAAAACATCTTTAACACAGTTCCAGAGAGTAAGAGACACAGCCACACCGAACAGCCTGGGGGAATGTTTGTTACCACTGTCTACTCTGCAAGTATATTCAGAGTCCCTTGAGATAGAAAAATTTCACGTATGCTCCTAATGGTGCACCACAGAGCAACAGACAGGTCACTGGTTCTGGCACCTTTCAATGGGAATTCAAAACACTGCAATTTTCCTGTTTACATTACAAAGTTAATCATAAAATTGATACAGACTCAATGTTAACAGAATGGTTTGCTGCTTTATAATACCATGCATTGTAATCAAATGATCACCTGCCTGTACATTTTGTGCTACTTCCAGTGCCTTGATTTATATCTCTAGAAACTGCCTGCCCTGCATCAGAATAACACCAAAAAACCCCAAGTATTTGTGACCATTTGAATATTACTTACAGTATTTTTGCTTTCATTAGGTTTGCTAATGTAAACAAGTGAAGTAAATCAATTACTCCAAAAGGCATTGTTGCCTTGTTGCACAGATTTTGACAGTAGTAAAAAAGATGGAAGCAAGCGTTCAGAGTGCTTCAAATCAGGGAATCAGCGTTAAAATGCCTGACATTGCTCATGCCACAGGGTCTTTATCCCGTTGTACATTTCAGCTTTGTACAGGGAGGTGCACCTTCAGATGTCCACTAACTTATAACACTTCAACAAATCTGTCCCATGCTATCATGTTGTCCCAGGACAGATATCCACACTCACAGACAATGGAATATCTTCTGGAGGTCTATTTACAACGGTAATGTAGCATGACTTAGCAATTTTGTCTGGGGAACATACTGTCTCTGGACTCATGATGCTCAGGAGGGCTGGCATGAGTCTTGCTGACAGATCTGAAATAGAGTGCAAAGCTCCCAGAGGAGGTGCCAGGGGAAGGCATGTGCTATCAGTGAAATTGTGCAGGACACAGGCCTTCTTCCAAGATCATCACCCCAAAAGTGAAATTCCAGTTTTACAGCCAGTAAGCTGGTGAACAGTATTTCATTATATGGCATTAGAAAATGCAAGTAATATACAAAAATATAAAGAGGGGTTTTCTTTCAGATTTTGACTTAAATATGTCTATGACAGTGACTGAAACTCTGTTTTCTGGCTGACCTGAAATTTCATGTCAGACTAAACTCTGATCTGCTCTGCCAGATGTTTCAGGGTAACATATGGCTCTGCATTGTGCAGGCCAACCCAAGTGAAAATAGGAGGCAGACTAGAATTTTACAAAGCCCTGACCCTTACAGCAAATACTTCTTTAAGCCATGTACTGGGGTTTAGGCAGTATGTAGCTGTCACAGAGTTAACTATTTGAAAGGCAATGGTTTTAGGCAGTGCCCAAAAATACAAGACTGTAAAATGCGAAACAGGTCAAGTTGGCATCTGGAGTGGTGGGAGCTGAAAACACAGGCACTTGCTACATTTAAAATGATAGCCCAATCCATAGGAGGAATTAGGAGGAGAACAAAGCAGACAAATGCCCTTTTGATGGCTACCTGGAATTTCCTAGTTCCATGTGCCCATGTTTGCCTACTTACTCTCAGGTAAGTGCTGGGTGTGCAGTGTGACGGTTAAAAGGCCAGTGCTATTTTTAGCTGTGTACACATTGCAAGGCAGCAGAAATGTAGGGCAATTCACACCAGCACAGTACAGGCAATTCTTGCCTGAGAGCATGGAGCCCTCTAACTGCTGCTTGAACAGAGAGGGCCACAGTTCTGGTCAAGAGCTGCTTTACAATATCTCCATATCAAAATCTACTGCAAATATATATGCCCTCCAACATGAGCAGCCGAATGGAATGGAAGTTTTTGTCTGGGGGCTCTGTTTAAGCAGGCAAAGGGGTGAAACAGGGCTGCCAGGTGACCCTCAAGGCAGCCTCTCTGCCTTTCTGACCTGAAAAACTTAGCTCTGACTAATCTGTTTAAAATTCCTCATTGGCACTGGCTCTGGGTTCATGCAGAATGCAGAGGGACTCTCAGAAGGCAGGTCAACATCCACCTCAGCCTCCTTGCCTACAGCCCAGCAGCCAGGGTGAGTGTTCAATGGCACAGGCTCGCCAAGGCCAGCTGAACAGGGCCCCAGGCCAGCTCTGGAACATTTCAGGCAACAGGCTAACTACAGACATTCAATCTGTTGACTGTCCATAATAGAGGGTTTTTGTACAATTTTCCTTTCCATCAGGACATTATTGGGCACTGCTGTCGTCTCCTGAGACCTGTGTCCTTCTGGGAAGTTTTTCCAGTATTTAAGCACAGAGGCTGTTCCGAGCTGCAGTGGAGCTGTTGTTCTATACGGAGTGGCACACAGGAGACTCAGCAGCAATTTTTCTAGCGGTTTTGAGCAATGAAGCAGCTTTTGCTGCTGGATGGAGAGAAGAAACACAGATGTGACCACAAGCTGGTCCTTGGAGGCGCCAGATGAATTTGACATCACTGCAGAAGATGGCGTCGAAGGAGGGTAAGCATGAAAGCAGTGCAAGAGGGAGCTGAGCCCTGCAAAGACAAGGGAATGTTAAATGAACCATCTATGTACACTCTGTGCACCTCAACAGGAAAAGGAACAACTGTTGTTTGGGGTGGAGCTGAAGAAAAAGAGATGCAGCTGGCAAAACAAAAACATCATTAAGGCTGAATGTTAGGAGGCATATGAAATGGTGAGTAAGTGGCACAGTTAAAAATGAAAACACAAAACCAAGAAAAAAAAATCTGTGCCTGACCTGCCATTTTACCGTACTACAAATTCTAATTTAATTGCAGAAATTTGAATGCAGTTCCCACAGAGTTATTAACGGAAAGGCTTAGGGTGAGACTTGATGGCTTAGCTACCTTTCAGTAACTGTCTGCAGATTATTTAATGTCTGTAATGTGCTTTAAAGATGAAAACCACTGAGTGCTTAGAAAATTAGAACAAAAAATATTCCCCAACAGTAGCATTATTAAATTACAAAATAACATCTCCAGGGAAGCCTCAGGAGTATTGTCACTAAATAAATTTAAAACTGAACAGCTTGAAATGTGTTTACTATAGGAAAGAGACTTGCATTTGCCCCAAGGAAAAGAGATGAAATGTCCTAGGGCTTCAATAGTCTTTTATCTGCATTTTTTTATCATTCTTGCCTGATGCACAGGGGAGAGAGATGATTATTTAAGCTCTTTTTTTGCCCCTCTGGAGCTGTCTGGTGAAATGTGCTGAAAGGTACTATCCATCGACTGTGTTTTCCAGGTAATTTACAAGGCAGGCAAGCACGGGGGCCCACATTCCTTGAAAAAAAGCAAGCACATGCTGGGGGAGGAGGCAGCTTCTCCTTGAGACCAAGACAAGCTGCCAGCCTTTGCCATTTTCATGGCAGGCTAGAAAAAATGTTACCCAGACACACATCCAGACATGCACACAGCAAACAGCAAGCAAGAGTTTAGTCAATCCTAGGCTGTCATGGGATGCTCAGGACAAAAGGAAGATGCAGCCTTCTCTTTTTCCTTATTGTCCTATTGTCTATACAAAAAGAGAAGGTCTCTTCCTATCACTGACAAGAACCAGGACTGAGGTTGTTTATATTGCCAATGGCAGAAGGAGAGGCAGGGGCAGGAGAAAGGGGAAATAGGAATTTAAAGAGCAAAGTTCGCTGGTGGAAGAAGGAATTCAGACACTGCCAAAGCAACAAGCTCAGTAGTTTCAGTTCTGATTTCCCATTACCTCAAAGTTACATCCCTGTCTGGGATGGTTATGTATTGCAGTCCCCTTGCTGTGGGTACCTCACCTCACAGCTGTATCTGCCCTATGGAGAAACTATGGAGTGGACTAGAGGCTCCAGTGAGGTTTATTATAGCCTGCAGGTAAGGGCTGCCTCGAGTGCCCTGTGAGCCCTGAGAGGCTCTGCCAGGTCTGGAGCAGCATTCCTGAGTCACAGGGCGGCTGCCCTTACGGTGAGTCCAAATCACACTAGAGGAAATCCCTTCCATTTTGGGACACAAGGCTGAAGTGTGGGCAGCCCTTGGAGGAGATTCAACTCCTGTCCACCAACAGAATTGTTCTGTGGCTCAGTGAGAACAAGAGGTGACACGGTGGCAGACACTGACTGAGGGAGAGAGTTGTAATCCAACACGGAAGATGACATCAAGGGCAGCAGGGAAGATAAAATGCACATTTTTTCTTAACTTGTACACAGCTTCAATACTTCTATTAAATTAAATCTTCTATCATTACTTGATCATCTGTAGGTTTCTGTAGCAAATGGGAACTACAGCAAAAATTCCAAAAATAATTTAATGCTCTTGATAAGTGGAGTATACAAAATTTTTTTTCAAGGGTACACATATGGATCCTCAGCATATCTATGTTACTACAAAGTTGTCATCTCTGCTTAGCAGTAAAGGGCTCTTATTTTTTCCTCTGCATTCAGCAAGATGTCAGAGGTTATACAGATATTTTTCAGACATGAAGATGTTTGCAGGCAACTTAAGCCTTCAGGGCAGAAGGGAGAGAGAGAAATATAAACTGAAACTCCTCAAATGATGTCATTTCCAGATACATTCTATAGGCCAGTTGGCAGCACATGGGAGTCAGGTAAGAATTTATAAACTCCATTTCCAGAGGCAATCAGACTAGTTGAGAGGCAGGCAGGAAGGAAAGACATCAGTCACCTCATGCAAGACACTTTCATACAACCAGCCACTACAGAGTCTTTAATGAAATTTTGCTGTGCAGTATCAGCAGTAGCTAATGAGGATGGCTGGCCACTGTCCCATCTTGTTTTTTAATCTTCATTGGCTCTTAAGGTAACTTACCCAATCCTGTAATTTGCAAACAAGTCAAATGCTGTTGGTAAATCCAAATCTCCTGAGTGTCCTACTTTCTGGGCCAAAGTCCCAGTATTGCAGTACAAAGTTGCAAGCCAAGTACCATGATTCAGCAGCTCAAAACCCAAGATGCTTACAATGAGAATATTTGATGTGGAAAAAAAAAAATCTCACATTACAAGATCTTTACAAGTTTGACATCAGAAATCAATCCAGAACTCTGTTTCTCAGAGTGCTCAGGTACTCAAAATGCTTATTCCACAGTGTAACTGTGCAGGATAGAGGTTGGATCTTAATGGAAAATTACTTGATAGCTAACAGCTGCACTATGAGAATTAGAACCAAAGTTTCATTTGGAGATCTCTATATTGAGTGAAATTGGTCATTAAAATTCATCAAGTGAAAATTTCACTATCAGCAAATTTAACTGATGTACTAGAAGATTTTTCAAGAAGTAGATTGAAACTGAACTAGAAAATCAGGATCTATCCCTATAAAACCACCAGATTGTTGTAATTTATAATCTTAAATTATAAGCTTGTTTTATGATAAGCTATGTTGATATTCATATTTGCTCAGAGAAAATAAAGTCACAGGACATGTGCCAAACCTCATTACAGAGGCATATGATTCAAATCATATTCTAAAAATAACAAAAATTCTTGTTTTATTGCAAGTTTCTTGTAGCATATCCATGTTACAAGGTAAACCAAAATACAACACATTACATTTTGAATACATCCTCATGAAATAACTGAATGAAATATTTACTGTAATAAATGGATGAATCAATAACAAATAACTTCTCAGCTTTTTTCTTAATAACCAGTGATTCATTCACCTTCCTTTCCTTCAAAAACATAAGGTGTAAGCAGCTTTCCCCAAATCTTATTGATGTACTGATAGCAAACATCCTGAGTAAAAGATTCATATTTGATTGAAACAGCTAAATCATAGGGATGCCTTTTCAGAATTTTATTTCATTGTTTCACCTCCTACAGATCAAATAAGCAATTCATTTTCTTGTAAATAAATGGCTAAGAAAAACACATAAGATTGACTTTAGGGAATTTCTGAGCTATTTCACCCCCACAGCTTTTTGCTTAGAATTCTCAGTGTGTGATGACCATCTTTTTAGGAAGGCATTTGGATGCATTTTGTTCAAAAGTCCTGGTATGGCCAAAAAGACACAAGAGCAAAGTCAACTGTTGCTGTCACTGAATCTTTAACTTGCAATCACCCAATATTAATCTTGATCTAATTGTTATAGAAAAAAATAAAAAGGACAATGCTATTAAGTCTCAATAATTATAAAGGTGAAACTGGAACACGTCTCATAGCACCTACACTTTACACTCACCTTGCCACTTTACATACCACTTTACACCTTTACACTCGCCTTGCCACTGCCCACCTTGATCCTAAGCTGGCTGGCCTCTCACCATATATAAGATTTTATATACATCGGTTCCTTTCTCTTTGTTACTCCTAAAAGTAGTTTCACCCAGTTGTCAGGTCTGCCTTTATTTAACCATTAGTCATAGACCATTGATATGTTTTCTATAGCTCTCTGGGCTCAAGTATCATCCCATGCCCTCTACTGACATTTCAGATCTGTACTCCTCTGCAGTGCATCCAGCAGCTTTCCTTTCGAGACCTGTGCCCTGATACCATGTTTATGGCCCTCTACACCACATCATTTTGCTAGGGCCCTGCATTCTTCATTCCACATAAAATAACCATTTGTTACTCTCAGCTAAATTAAAACTATGGTTAAATCACACAAAGACCACCAGACTGGCCAAGACAAGCCCAGACAAAGCTGTAAGTCCTGAGGCCTTACAGAGCTCCTGCAGACCCTCTGGGCTGTTACAAACAACAGCAATTTGTGTTGCCATGAGTACACTAAATACTGAGATACAGAGCTACACAAAACTTGGGTGCATAGGAGCCTACAAATGTAGTCCAGCCTTGAAAAGCTCTATCATGTAGCCACAGTGCCTCACAGCCAGGGAAGGTAACTTGAACCAAGCAGCCTCCTCTTCGCAGTCACTTACATCTCACCTGTAAGTAATTGATTTCTCCTAACCTACAGGAGTATCTATCCGGGCCCAGTTAACTGGAGGCTCTACTGTTTCCTGCCTGCCTTGATGAGAGTCAGCCTGCATTAGAAGATTACAAGATTTCTTTTGCTGGTTACTGGCTTTTCCATGTATTTTAGCCCAGGCAAGAGCATACAGGGAAATGTTTCTCAGTCTGGAGGAGCAGGACTTGGCTTAATAATGAGCCATGAATGGGACCATAGACCCAGGAGCCAGTTTAACTGGCTTCTATTCCCAGTTCTTCAGCAGTTTCTTGCATGGCCTTGGGAAAGTCACTGGTAATCTGTGACAAGATCTGATGCTTCTCCTGCTAAATTGAGGCAGTATTGTCCCTTAAGCCATTATGCCAAAGCAGTTCAGCAGCTACAGATAAAATATGCCATTTAAATGCACACTACTATTTTATTATCCACAAAACTCACTTCCAAGCCAATTTTGTCATTTCTGACACAGACCCTTTTAACTTACAGTGAAACACTGCATCAGGCCTGAATGGCAGATCCCAGGGAACAGTCACCTGAATCAAGCACTGCGTGTATGGCTGGATGAGCTGCAAGAAAGTAGCTGCCCTACCTTCCTTGATTCCATTTGCAACTATAACTCAGTCACACTCTGGAAGTGAGCATTGCGATGCTGTGCTTTTCATCAGCATTCTTCTGGGAGAAGCCTAGGGGGAAAAAAAAGGAAGGAGGGAAAAAAATCATAATACTTCATGCCGTAGCTCCTTTATTTTTCTTCCCTCAGTCCTGACCTTGCCAGCTTCAAGTCAGCTTCAAAACAGCTCCTGCTGTGCAGCTCCCAGTGACACTCTTAGAGCAACTCCTGTGGCTCAGAAGCACGTGCTGTTTGTGCTCACTTCACTTATTCTTCATTTTAGACCAGGCTGAATAGAACTTGGAAGCCAACAAAAATTCAGCTTTGTTTAACTGGAGGTTCAAGGTCACAAACATGTCCAATTCAATGGACTTCCAGGGAGGATTTCCCTAAACCCTTGACTGCCCCCATCCTGACTGATACCAGCTCCCAATCACACAGTCATTTCTATTTCGCGCTAAACAAAAATGCAGAGATGCCTGTGTTCACTATTACTCCTCACTGTTCCCTATGGTACAAGTTGTCAAAAGGTGCTTAGGTTATCTACCCACTGATACTTGAAAAGCAGCTCCTCATTAGACCTGCAAGTGCAAGTGGAGTCTTAGAGTTACCACAAGGAACAAAACACAACAAAAAAAAAAAAAAGAAAAAAAACCAAACCAAACCAAAAAACTCACAAATTTTTGTTCAACATGGTTAGCCTCCCTGCTAGGCTAGTGGAGAGTTTTGAACATTGATATAAGGACTGAGATACTGTCCCATCCTGTTTTCTGCAATGTACCCTGGTGCTTTATGCTGCTGATGTGTGTCCTTCAGGTTGCAGGCAATGTTAAATGTTTGTGAACTTCCATAAATTATAAAACTCACAGCAACTGCACATTAATTATTTTGTATCTCAGATTTAAACTGATCTTTGCAAAAAGTAGTATACGTTTAGCAATCCTTTACTATACCATTTACAAGAGATTATGTCAACAGGTGATTGTTTCTATTAGGGATTACTCCAGAATAGAATAGTAGAAATTACTGCGAGTGTAGTTGTTAGAGTGGTTTGCATTATAGCTGTACACTGAGTCTAAATCAGAGTTTTCTCAATAAAATTATTACCTAAATACCCTGATGCTATTAATCTTCTCTCTCTTCAGAATAACTCTTCAGCTTCTCTTTTTAGGCCATTTGTCATCTCAATTGCTCAAGTTAACCACTTTAACCTATGTGCTCCCAGAAAGGGTCTGTCATGTCAGCACAGAGACATTGAAAGCACAAAAACCCAAACTGGAACTTTCATTCATTTTGCTCAAAACCAAACAATTCCTGAGGGCTCTCAAATGGAAACAGTGCCATATGATTCAGACACTCTCATGTGTTTTTCTTTACTAGAGTTTATATGGGTTTTTTTTTTTCCAGAGCACTTCTACCCCTTTGCTTATGACAGTTAATGAAACCAGGCCTGCACAGAGAGAGGGTATTTAATGTTACAGCACACAGGTTGCTCAGCCCAGGTAACCATGTACTCTATGTGCCTGTGCAGCACTGCACATTTCTAGCACTCTCTCCAGTTTATTTCTAAGTACTCCTATTCGAAGGTCTTCTATAATTGGGCCAAATACAATCAATTCATAGAGCACCATTGTTTTCCCATGTTTCAAAGGAGTTGTTCAGGGCTGTTACATTCTCTGAATTGATTGAGCATGGGGATTACTTTATCTCCAGGGGAGATGATGATCAGCATTTCTTGCCCAGTTCCTGAGCTGTCTTTACTAATTTATCTTAATAACATCTTTGTGTTTTGAGTCAGAAGGGAAGAGATCAAAGCAGAGAACACGACAGGCATACTCTCAGGATTAAAATTAGCCAAAAGCAATCAGCAGAAGAAGTAAACAGCTCTTCAGCAGTCTAAAGAAAAGCCTCATCTAACATGAACATTTTTGTGCCCCTGCAAGCTCTTGCCCAGTTAGCTTGGAAGGTCACATCTGGTACTCATGTTATTTCTCATCATCATCCCATCCCAATTGCCCTTTTTCACCCTTAAACTTCATTAATGGATAATGTTACATCAACTCTTGTGGTTCCTTAACAAGACAGCACAGACCTGTATGCCTTAAGGAAACAGGCTGATTTTACAATTACACCATGCTTCACTTTAAAACTCCAAGCCCTTGGCATGCTGAGGACTCACTTGTCTGTCTGAGGTGTGGGGCTCAGTCTCCTCAGCATGCGATTCGGGGCTTAAAGGCTCAGTGTATTTCAGTGCTTCAACATGATCCCATTTCACTTTGGCAGGAGTAGCACACAGGAAGTGGAGGAGCCTATGTTCTATTCGATACTTGATATGTCTCACCTGGTACCTTGACACTCTGATGGTCCTTCCTCTGTGTTCTCATCTCTCTGAGAAATGAAATTGTTTTGCTGTAAGTTGGCTCCACATCACATCTTGAACAGAACAACCTAATCAGAAGGAAAATGAGAGAGATTGCACTCTTTGTCTTTCTGCATGGAAGCCTAAAACATAACTCCTGCTTATTTTCTTGACTTTTATTCTGAGAAGATAGAATTGATGCAAAGGAACCATCCGAAGTGTTCATTTTTTCTTCCATAGGAGCTTGATTTTTAAAGTGGACTTAATTCCTAGTGAGTTCAGAAGCCACTGCAATCTAGTTTAAAAGTGATTTTACTTTTTTTTTCTTTTTAATCAACAGGCATTAGGCCTATCCTGTGCTCTCATCTTGCTCAAAGCCAGAGGTATACAGAAGCAGCTCAAATTTAATTGAGAATCAATGCGTACAAATGCAAGGTCATGTGTCTGGGAACAATAGAGACACACTTGCTGTGGAACAAGGAGTCAGATCCTGCTGTGAAGCACCTCTGAAAGGGACAAAGGAAGTCGCAGCAGAGCAGTGCCAGAGCAGAACCCTGGCATCGTCAGCACCACTGCTATAACAAAAGGAGTGCTGCTGCTACCTATATAAGAGCTCACCGAACACAGAACTTAGTATTTTGTGGTGATAAGGCTGTTGCTGACACACTTGAGCCTAGATTTTGGCTTTAAAGTATTGGAGATGTGGGAAATGGATTTGCAGTTTATGAGTGCTGCCAGGTTTGCCAGTCCTCTCATCTCTCCTCTCTTGCTCAAGCTTTCTGCACACTGTGGGTGTCTTCCCTGCTGACAGTCATCCTGTGACACAGCACAGGATGGAGGAACAGAAGGCTCCAGACATCTTTTAAAATATGACCTTGGGCAGGTGCAGGTGTTCTTCTGCTAAAGGTTTGTCTGAAAGGTAGAGTTCCCTTGAACGAGGGAGGAAATTGGGCAGATGAAGTCAGGGTAATTAGCTCTTCTCTCTCTCCTTGATATCCCCGTTCATGGGTGTATTTAGAGAATACAAAAACCATTAGCAAGCTTCTCAAGCCATGCCACTGGCACAAACAGAGATACTGTACTCTGCTCGTGGCCTTCCTATGGGTGATTTCACTCCTTCGTGTGTCTCACTTCCTGGCTACACTCAGGCTGTGGGAGGTACATTATCTTTCAGCTACATCACCAAAATTGAAAAAAAACCCCAAACCCATAAGCTTTTATTTGTACATGTTTCCTCCTTCCAAGGAGCTGCATAAGTTTTGCTCTGCAGGTCTTGTACCACAAGGTGTCTTTCCTAGATGTTGGACCATTTTTATGGCACTTCCTTGGTATCTCAATAACTTGTGTCACTAAACACAAACATCAACACTGAGGAACATTGTATTACCAGTGTCTATACAATGGGAGGGTAACTTCCCTGCCTAAATCAGATATTATATTTCTGTGGCATAAAGCTGAAGTTGATGTTTCAGCCACAGTGGGAAGGGCAATCTGAAGAATGGACAAACTCTTTCCAAGCCCTGGTTGGGCTGCTCATTTTCTGAAACATAGTCGCTCATAAGATTTTCTTGGGAAATACTGTACTTAATAGGTTTTCTTTCTAGGGTGAAAAGCAGCCCTTGGAAAGTCATGTACACTTTTGACTTTTTCCCCCTATGGTATTAAGAGAAAAGAGGAGAAAACAAGGAGAAGAATATAAAGCCAGTAAACAGGAGGAAAAAAAAATTATGAATAAGGCTTCTACTTCGAAGAGCAACTAGAAGCAATTTACAGCAACAGCTTTTGGATTTTGATTTATTTTTTCATTAAGATCATGTGCTTGAATGTTATAATGCCAAATAGAGATGGGATATGTTGTAATATGTTGTACAGCTGTACTGGGTAATATCTTTGTAGTATAAATTAATTTACCTGCGAATTCCTTTGTGCGTGTGTGTATGTGTATATATATATGTTTTCATTCAAGGTTATGCTTTTCCAATCAGTTTTGAGTACGCTGTTTGCTTTTTGAGGAAATAAAATGGAAACAAGTATCGCTCACTCTATAGCACCCCGCTCCTTAACGTTATTAAGGAAAGCAGAAACAGCTCTACAACCCAGAGCCATTAACTTTGATACAGTGTGCCGGGCACTGGGTGGTTCGGCAGCTTCAGAGGGGATTGTTAGGCGGAAGCATCGCACTCGGCAGGGCGCTGCGCCCCGGGCGGCCCCGGCCCCCTCAGGGCAGGGCGGCCCCGGCCCCACCCCGCGGGCGCCGCGGAGCCCCTGGCGCCACCTGCCGGCTGCGCCGGCCGCCCGTCCCGGGCCGCCTCGAGGATCGAGTCGCGCTCAGCGCCGCCGCCACCGCTCCGCTTTCCATTTACTTTTCCCTTTCCCTTAGGAGTAAGAACAGCAGACCGGTCTGCAGCCACACGGGCCTGCCGCCTCCCTGACCAGTATCCTCGTTGTCTCCTCGGGACCGGCGATGTCGGCTGCGGCCAGCAGCCCCCTGAAACCACCCCTACCAAAGCGCTGTTAACAGCCACAGAGCAATCCGAGCTGCTTTTATCCAGGGATTAGCAATTTTACCTCAAATGCACCTCTATCACGTAAAGTTGCCCGTCCATATCCTCAAGCCACAGTTCACACTTCTTTCTAGGATTTTTTATCCCCCCTTTATCCTACTGACGCTGGTGCCGTGCCCTTTGTCCACATTCCCTGCATGCAGTGTCTCCTAACCTTGCTTAAACCCTGCTGCTCTTCAGGAATCCTCAGCAAACCTGCTCTAGACTAATATTAAGGTCTTGAGCATTTACCTGAAAAAAATTCTCAAAATTTCCATTCCTGAGAGGTTTGTCATTAAAATTCTGGTTAAAGTGCATCCCTATATAGGTCCTTGAACACATTAAGCAGATCCCTTGATCATTGTAAACATGGGAGGAATCCAGCTCCAACAAACATTTCCTTACCTAGAGGTCTAGCTAATGGCTGTCCCTACATCCCTTCACTCTCCTGTCACCTCAGATTACACCAGAAACCCTTCCAGCAGCACTCGTCCCGCTGCTGCACATTTGCCAGTGCCCATCTTAAGGAGCACAGAAGTGTAAATAATAAATTCCCAGTGGAGGTCTCACCCAAGAGAGTAATGGAGCTCCAGGGACAAGTTATTTGTAACAGAGCAAAAATGGGGGTGTTGGGTGTTGAACAAAATAACAACACACACATGTTGGGAAATCTAGCATGTTATAGCTCAGGAGATGTGCGTATAGGGCAGGATCCCTGCAGGGCTTGCTTTGCCAGGGAGGTCTAGCAGGCCATACCCTTCCAGAAAGCAGGAGAGGCTTTGGCCAGGCTGTGGGCTTGGATCTTTTCCCTTCACTTACCCATGAGTTATTGTTGAGAGGAATAGGCTGGCTGAAACACCAAAATGTATGGCTGGGAAAGTTGGGGGTTTTGAGCCTGGAGAAGAGAAGGTTGTGAGGAGACCTCACAGCAACCTTCCAATAACCTGAAGGTCCCACAGGAAACCTGGAGAGAGACTCTTCATCAGGAACTATAGTGAAAGAACAAGGAGTAATGGGTACAATCTGAAAGAGGGGGAATTTAGGTTAGATATTAGGAAGAAATGTTTTACTGTCAGGGTGGTGAGACACTGGATCGGGTTGCCCAGAGAAGCTGTCAATGTCCTAACCCTGGCGGTGTTCAAGGCCAGGTTGGATAAGGCCTTGAGCAACCTGGTCAAGTAAGAAGTGTCCCTGCCCATGGCAGAAGGAATTGGGATGTGATGATCTTTAAGGTTCCTTCCAACCCTTAGAATTCTATGATTTAAATTTGCATATATTTATTTTCATTCCCTCNTTTCATTCAAGGTTATGCTTTTCCAATCAGTTTTGAGTACGCTGTTTGCTTTTTGAGGAAATAAAATGGAAACAAGTATCGCTCACTCTATAGCACCCCTCTCCTTAACGTTATTAAGGAAAGCAGAAACAGCTCTACAAACCAGAGCCATTAACTTTGATACAGTGTGCCGGGCACTGGGTGGTTCGGCAGCTTCAGAGGGGATTGTTAGGCGGAAGCATCGCACTCGGCAGGGCGCTGCGCCCCGGGCGGCCCCGGCCCCCTCAGGGCAGGGCGGCCCCGGCCCCACCCCGCGGGCGCCGCGGAGCCCCTGGCGCCACCTGCCGGCTGCGCCGGCCGCCCGTCCCGGGCCGCCTCGAGGATCGAGTCGCGCTCAGCGCCGCCGCCACCGCTCCGCTTTCCATTTACTTTTCCCTTTCCCTTAGGAGTAAGAACAGCAGACCGGTCTGCAGCCACACGGNTATTAAGGTCTTGAGCATTTACCTGAAAAAAATTCTCAAAATTTCCATTCCTGAGAGGTTTGTCATTAAAATTCTGGTTAAAGTGCATCCCTATATAGGTCCTTGAACACATTAAGCAGATCCCTTGATCATTGTAAACATGGGAGGAATCCAGCTCCAACAAACATTTCCTTACCTAGAGGTCTAGCTAATGGCTGTCCCTACATCCCTTCACTCTCCTGTCACCTCAGATTACACCAGAAACCCTTCCAGCAGCACTCGTCCCGCTGCTGCACATTTGCCAGTGCCCATCTTAAGGAGCACAGAAGTGTAAATAATAAATTCCCAGTGGAGGTCTCACCCAAGAGAGTAATGGAGCTCCAGGGACAAGTTATTTGTAACAGAGCAAAAATGGGGGTGTTGGGTGTTGAACAAAATAACAACACACACATGTTGGGAAATCTAGCATGTTATAGCTCAGGAGATGTGCGTATAGGGCAGGATCCCTGCAGGGCTTGCTTTGCCAGGGAGGTCTAGCAGGCCATACCCTTCCAGAAAGCAGGAGAGGCTTTGGCCAGGCTGTGGGCTTGGATCTTTTCCCTTCACTTACCCATGAGTTATTGTTGAGAGGAATAGGCTGGCTGAAACACCAAAATGTATGGCTGGGAAAGTTGGGGGTTTTGAGCCTGGAGAAGAGAAGGTTGTGAGGAGACCTCACAGCAACCTTCCAATAACCTGAAGGTCCCACAGGAAACCTGGAGAGAGACTCTTCATCAGGAACTATAGTGAAAGAACAAGGAGTAATGGGTACAATCTGAAAGAGGGGGAATTTAGGTTAGATATTAGGAAGAAATGTTTTACTGTCAGGGTGGTGAGACACTGGATCGGGTTGCCCAGAGAAGCTGTCAATGTCCTAACCCTGGCGGTGTTCAAGGCCAGGTTGGATAAGGCCTTGAGCAACCTGGTCAAGTAAGAAGTGTCCCTGCCCATGGCAGAAGGAATTGGGATGTGATGATCTTTAAGGTTCCTTCCAACCCTTAGAATTCTATGATTTAAATTTGCATATATTTATTTTCATTCCCTCTCTGGATGAAATTACATTTTCACTGGATAGTTTTCTTCTATATATGTGGACAACTAGAACCGTATTTGTGACCTGAAACATAATTTTTCTTTTGGAAATCCAGGCTAGTGTAACAGGGATATAACCAAAATGAGTACCATAAGTTTTACATCATCAATGCCACCTGGGAGATTGATTATATTGTTCATTCAGGGAGACAGAAAAACACACCAGAATATAACCTAAAGAAGATGGTTACAACCAATATTTCCTTCTCCTCACAGCACTCCCAGGCTCTGCTCTCTCCATGAGCAGAGAGTATTATGTCCAAACCTGCTTGCAGAGCCCAAATTCATAGATGCACACAAGTTTATAAAAAATACACCATTACCCTGATCTTCCCACTGCAAACACTATACTAAAAATTTAAAAAAAAATTGCTTACTAACTTTTCCAAACCACCATGGTGTCAACTATGCCCACTGCCATGGGTTTTACACAGAGCTAATAGCAAATTATAATTTAGCATGGGATAAATAATGTCCAAATTAGACTTACCCTGGTTACTTGCTCTTACCCTGGTCACATTAAAACTGACCACTCAAACTACCTTGGTTGAGGAGGATCTGATTGCTGAGGCCTTTTCTAAAGAAGGAAGAAGGACAAATACAAGGTCCACCATTTTGACTGTTCTGCTGCTGCTAAAAGCAGCAAAGAAATTTCAATACTGCTTAATTTTACGTGTCAGTAGTATATGTGTGAGAAAAGAACAAAGATTCCCATTCAGTCAGAAATTAACATTTGGGGAGGAAGAAGAAAAAAAAAATCTCTATACCAATAGCAATCCCTTTCTTCAGAAAAAGAAATAAAAGATGTGGAGATGAAAGAAAAGGGAAATTTTAGGTTCTGTGTAGTTACACACTTTCCTGACACTACATTTCCACACCAGGCAAAGAAGATAAAGAGCCACTAGATTTACATTCTTGTCTGGTTTCTACATTGGTTTGAAGGACTACTTGGCTGTACTAACAATGATTTAGAGACAACAACTACGGAGAAGGGTTCAAAGGTGTCCAATTACAATCTAATTCTGCTCTGCCTTAATTAAATATGGAACGGAATTAGTGCAGCACCTTGCTGAACTCTTTGCTGAGGTAGATCCGGGGCAGATTCTTGTCCTTCACAAAGGCAACAGACATATTAAAACGGTGCCAGCAATGTGCACAGCAAATGGAGGCTGAATTTGAAGCCTTGTCCCAAAATTGGGGGAGGGGGGGAAAAAAGGAAGAAATAAGGTTTTTTTCCCTCCTCTGTCTTGTCATGCACAAATACAATTTCCAGGGCTCCTTCATTATCAAGGCTTCCCTGAGCACATCAAAAGACCTTTGTTAACTGCATTCACTTCATAAGAGGCAGACCAGGGCTGCTGCTCTGCCTGCTACTGAGGACTGAAACCAGCTAGTCTGAACAAACTTGAGCTAGTTCAGAAAGCAGTGTCAGCCTATAAACACACAGGACAAACAGTGACATGTTCAGCCCTCTGGAAGATGACCCACATTGCTATCATTTGTGGGCTTCAGTGGGTGCTTTGCCAGCAAGGAAAAAGAGACTTTGAACAATTGGAGGGATGCTAAAAGGAAATGTCTGCACTTCTGAATAGCTGCACACTGGGAATATCACCTCTTTCATGCTGCCCTGCTTTTTTCCAGCTCCCTCTTGTCATGCAAGACAGGATCTATACTGGATCAGTCAGGATGACTAACAGGAACAGAACAAGGAACAGAAAAGGACATGGACAATGTCCATGGACAATGGATAATGAAGGACCTCTTTTAGGAAGCTATGATATGAGGCAGTGAGGTCATGGCTTCCTTTTGGAAAGCAGAGAGAGATGCAGAAGTCCTGGAATAGCAGGGAACCACAGTCATTGCTATTTACTGAAGATGAGGATTATCTTTTCGGAGAGAGAAGACAGGCATATCCTCAAGCAGCTATCTCATCTGGGAAATGACACTGCTCTAGACAGATCATTTTCAAGTTTATTTAACTTAAAAAGAGACTGTGAAAAAACACAGAATATCAGAACAAATTTAAACCATCTGTTTGATCATCTTGCAAATTGTAAACATTGTCTTTGAGAAAATAATCTTTCTTCAGCATAACAATGTGCATGGATGGATTTGACTAAAATCTGAATAAAAAGGAACTTCCACTAGGTCAGATGGAAAGTACCCAGAACACAAGTCAATATTTAAATTTTTTTAAGTAATCCTTCTTCTTTCACCAGCTTCTTACAGGAGTATGCAGGAATTTTTGCTCCCTTTCAGCTTTCTTCCACACCTCCCTGGACACTACTGAGTAGCATTCAAATTAGTTGCCACACCGTTTGCCTATTTAAATCCATTGTGTGCATAACCTAACTGGCTCTGTGTTTCCTTTCTTTCATACAGATTCTGTAGCATCTACATCTACTTTTTTCCTGAAAGTATACAAGTTTTAAATAACTGCACTGCAATCCAAATTATTATCAGGTGATTGGTTATTTTTGTCTTGTCTGCATATTGTGCTGGTAAAGTGTTTATTATGATCCCTAATGCATAGTTCAGGCAATGTGCGCCTCTGCCTGCGCCTGTCCAGAGCCCAACCCAAAGGGGCTCTTGTTCAGGTGAGGAAGGGGCAAGGTGCAGACACATCCTCTTTCACCCCTCCTTTGCTTGAGAGCGACCTTCTGCTGCCATCTCAGGACAGCAGCTGTGAGTGGGATAGCCCAGGCTGGGATGCAGTTCCCCAGATCAGGCCACCACGAGTTGGCTCCCAGGATCCCTCTCACCATAAGCCACAAGGTATTATCAATACCCAATATCAGTATTATATACAAGGTATATAATACCCACAGTGTGAGGGTATTATGTATTGCTGATCACATTCAGCTGCTTCCTAAGTCATTCACACAATCAGGCCTGTTTCTGAAGAACCTTTAGAAATATATATTGACTCAGGAAAAAGTTAAATCAGGGCTAGGAAGCTCATTCACATTAAATGCCAACACAACATGGAACAGAGAGACAACAAAGCATAAACAGATGACAGCACCACAGGCTAAGCGAAACACAAGTTAAAGAATCAAATGTTGCAGAGCTCACCATAAATTTTGAAGAAGTCAGTCACGAAAAATCTGCTTGCTTGTAACAAGTAATTTGTAAGCACTGGAAGCTCCTGCTAACAGAGTGGCACTACCATTGAGATCTTTCCTCTTCAGATGTTACAAGCCTACACAGTTGGGGTTTTTTAACTGTTTAGCAGCAGACTAACAGAGTACTGTGGTCATTCTATATATGCTGCTAACTAATTACCAGCTACTAAGTTCATCAAATACTATACTAGTCATACACCTGAGAAATGTACACCCTTTCCTTAGGTATGAAAACCAGACCACTGTTCCAGTGAATTACAGATTGATCTTGGACAGTTTTATCATCCTACTGAAAAAAAAAAACAACTGTCTTACTGATGTTAGTGTGTGCAAAGGGTTAGATTGCAAAACTGGTAATTTTTTAATAGCAGAAAAAGTAGAAAGAAGTAGTTACCTACAAAAATTCCAGCCTGATAGTCAAGTAGCAAATACAGCTGTCATGGCAGACAATTCTCAAGGCTTAAGTAAACTTTGACATGCAGCATTTTGTAAAAATTTGCATGTAAGCAAAGTAATAGAGCTACTGAAAATTTCGGGAATATTTAATAGGTTGAAGGAAGGTAACAGGAATACATGGTATAGGAAAATTAAACAGTTTCAGATGAAGAAGTTCTATCCTGGGCTTGGATAATAAAGTATTGGTTCACCTACTGCTTCTGTTACACAGGGGCCAGTGCAGTGTTCATGAGCCTAAGCAAGAGGGCTCAGCTGTCCGAGGCAAAGAGTACACAGCATTTAAAGGAAACAAAGGTTTAAAGAAGGACTGTGTCTTCTCCTCATGTTTTCTGCCATTTAAGCTTTATTTGGATAAGGCAAAGGATTGCAGTCCCTGCTGGAGGAATGTGGGGGGTTGGGTTTCTTTCCTTTTGTTCCTTTTCACCTATAGAATTTTTTGCCCATAAGTTGCTAAGAAACTTAATGACTGTATGCTTAAGAAGAACAAAAGATCTGGCTGAACCCCGGGGAGAAGGGTATCTATTTATCTGGATACTTAAGAAGAACAAAAGAAGTGGCCGAGCTCAGGGAAAGGGGCATTCCTTGCAGTTCTGGGAGTTTTTTCTCTCAGAGGGACAGAGACATCTCGAGAATGGGGGCTGGAAACNAATGACTGTATGCTTAAGAAGAACAAAAGATCTGGCTGAACCCCGGGGAGAAGGGTATCTATTTATCTGGATACTTAAGAAGAACAAAAGAAGTGGCCGAGCTCAGGGAAAGGGGCATTCCTTGCAGTTCTGGGAGTTTTTTCTCTCAGAGGGACAGAGACATCTCGAGAATGGGGGCTGGAAACGGGCGGGGCTGGAGCAGCTGCTGGCTCTCTCATGCTCAGCTTTGGAGGAGGAGGCTCGGAAGTGCTTTTTGGGGAGCCGAGCTGCTTCATTCGGCCGATAGGGCGAGCCTCTGCTTGTGAGAGCAGCCACTGAACCCACCACCATCCGTTCAGGTGCCCGGGGATCCCTGAGCTCGCCTCTCCCTGCTCTGCTGGGAGCCGGGCGGCCGCTGCCCTACCCCACCGCTGCTCCGGCGCTGCTCTGGGTTTCACTGTGCTGCAGCCCCGCACCCCCTGCCTGCCAAGAATGTTCTGCTGTCCCAGCCTGCTGCTTGTCCGAGAGTTCTGCTGGGCCACCAGGATCACCTGCCCAGGGGGTTTGTGAAAGGGGAACTTCTCTTCCATCCCTCCCCGTCCCACCGAGCCACCATCTACCTCGTGCTCCCCGAGGTTGCACCACCAGTGCCCCCTGCTGGCTGTGACCATCACTGCACCGAAAGGGAAGGTGGCTGCAGGCCAGCCGGCTCTCACTGGGTTTCTGCTTCTGTTTGTTGTTAATGCCATAGTAGTTGTTTGTTTGTTTGTTTTATTATAAATACTAGTAAATAACTGTTATTCCTATTCCCATATCTTTGCCTGTGAGCCCCTTTATTCCAGATTTATGATAATTCGGAGGGAAAGGGTTTACATTTTCCATTCCAAGGGAGGCTCCTGCCTTCCTTAGCAGACACCTATCCTTCAAACCAGGAGAAGGAATTAAATTTCTTCCATAGCTAGGGAATTTTCTAGATACACTCTCCACCAACTGTTATCCTTCCTGAGCAAGGCTTTGACATTTTGGGAGATGCTTTCATTAAAACAGCAGTTCAGTGCTCAAAGAGGAAAACCCAGTGTTGGAATTATAAGAAGAAATAAAAACCATCACTGTACCAAAACTGGGGACAGAGCTAGTCTCCTCATGTCAAAATGAAACAACAAAACTGGAAAAGTTGGATTATTTTTGCTGCCCTAAACCAGAGGTAACTCAGCAGTATCACTAATGTCTGAGCATCATTAAGAGTGTGGTCAAGGGCTGATCATTCAGCATGTCCTCTGCCACCAGAACTAGGCATGGTCATGTTGGAATCTCAGAATCAGAGATATTTGAAGTTTGGATATAGAAGTAGTTATAGGATAAAGCAAAAAGTTTAAATGTAGTAACGGAATTCTATGTCAGTTACATAATTGGGTGAAAAAACCCGCAGTGTGGCAGAAGATTAATTGACTACTGGTTTAGAAATGAAAATATGTGTATGTGGCAATTATCTATTGGCCAACTAACCTTTAAAAGACCTTGTAATCTATAGTCTTGTGATCATTCTCCATGTAATGTCTGACCTCTACTAGTCTCTGTGAGGGAGTTACCAAAACTCTGGAGAAACTGGAACAGTAAATCAAACTTAAATCACAAAGGAGTGATCCTGTCTCATCCCAACAGGTCAAAATGAAAGCAGCAAGAACTGGATTCAGAGACACATCATCAGAGGCAGTTCACACAGTAGCTCCTTGCCAGGGAGAACCCTGCATGCGTAGCTTTTGTGGGCTGAAAGGGAAGCTAGACTTGGAAGAGAGATCCATTGAAAGTTATTAAACAGTTAAACCACAACTAGCTCAGGGAATCCTCTGGACTGAAAATAGCTCACAGCAACAGTGATGTTTGGGGGAGTTACTGTATATTTTTATCCTGTTCTTATTCTCCCCTGGATACCCATTTCTGGCCACTCCTGGAGGCAGTCAGTCTCTCTTTACAGTACAGCTCCCCAGTGCAGCCACTTTTTCATTCCTTGATCTCAGCCTCTCTCCCCAACAAATTCCAATCCAGTCATGAACTCCTCTGCTTGACCTGATTTTGGCTGTTCACATCACACACACTAGCATCCCCCACATCCCAAAAGAAACCCTAAGCCATCCTTGCAGGAAGGAAAGTTAAAATCCTTGCCAATAACTATTATGTATATAACACAGGAAAAGGCCTGTTGGGTTTGTTTTGGCTTGTTTTTTGTTCAGTATATAAGCTCTTGCTAGCAGAACAGCTCAGCTATCAGGCTCTTTGACTTGTATGGTTTAGGGGGATAAAAAAGCCCACTGGAGAGAAGGCAGTGTAGTGTTTCTGTTAAAGATGTAGGGGCTAAAACATTGTCTATGATAGAAAATCAAGGTCAAACCTGCTCTCTCTGCTATAAGTAGCCAGGCACATTGCAGTAGCCAAAACACTACCATCCCCATTAGAAGAGGAAGAATGTGGCAGATCAGGCATGGCCAAGCTACAGATATCCGTAGACTTTGGTCCTTGTGCAATGAGCTATATCATCTAGAGTGCCTTCCTTCAACTGCAGCTGTAACACTCAGCTCTTTATGTAATTCTTCAGGGCTTTGTTCCCATGGCTAGTATTTTCATTGCAGTTACACAGAAAGCAGAGTGTAATACAAAACCACAGTTTGAATCAGGAAGGAACATCTGGAGGCTAAAGTACCCCCATGGACCAGGCTTCAGTTGTCTGAAGTTGTCCAGTTCTTGATAAGGCAGTCTGTATCAGACACTCACAACAATGTTACCTGTGTTAACCTGCCTGCCAACCCTGACCCACTTGATGGTGGGTCACTGTTTCTTCCCGTCACTCCTAGTCTTCCAAGGTACGTTGTTGGTGCCCACAAGGAAAACATGATCCAAGATCACAGCAGGCCTCCCTAGATACCAGACTGGTCAGCAAGTAGTCTCCCACTGCTGCCATTATCTGCTTTCTCCCAAGACTACCAGCTGAGGTATGGAGATGCACTGGAGGGAGTCTCTAGCTTCTGTTTTGCTGCCAGAGTGAATCCCTGCCCTGGGAGCAGATCTGCAGGGGGAGCAGGAGCCATGCTTCTAGGCCCAGGACCTACCAGCTTTTGCTGTAGTGGGAGCCCTGCTTTCCCACCCAACACACTCTGCCTGTACCCCAAGAGGAGCTTTTGGAGTTGGAGCTTTTTCACACCTGCAGGATCCTGGAGAAGATCTAGTGGATCTTTCTTGTCATCCCTGATGATGCACCACCATATTCTTCCTCCCAAAGCTCTGTTAACTGGCAACATGGACCCTTCCAAGGCACAAAACCCTGTGTCCTCAGCATTGGTAAGAGGTCCCCAGCATTCCTCAGCATCAGCCCTGCAAGCTGCACTCAGGCTGAGGCTGCTGCTCTCACAAGGGCCACTTGTTGTGGTCTGCTTTGAGCTTTTGTATAATTTTTACCCCATTTTACATTGTTTGTTCCCCNGATAGTTTGCTCCCCTCCCCCCGTTACTTTGGTACATTCCTGCCCATTACTTCCCTAAGCCCTTCCCCTGTTGGAGTTGCACCTGCTTCTTGGGTGTCAATCCTTTGTCCCCTCCCTGGAAAGCCCCTAATGTTTGAAGCCCCATTGGAAAGTCTGAATTCTGTCCCTCTTCCTTATCCCCCCTATGGGTCCTGAATGTCACTCTACCAGAAACTTTGCCCTGAATCCTCCCCTTCTCTTCTCTAATTGGTCCTCCAATTATTCCCTCCCTTGTTCCACCTCCCTTTATAAGTTGCTGTATATCCTTTTTCTGTGCCTTTGGTCCCTGACCCCTTCAGAGGATTAAAACCTGCTGGATCTCACACCACAGGTCTCCTCCTTCTTCTTGCTTCTGCCTGTGTCTCCACAGGAACAGCTTGCCGTGGAGCTCTAGGTGTGAGGCTTCACTTCCACCTGGGACAGCCCACACCGGTCTTGGTGGGCAACTGGGCAGCCCCAGCCGAGACAGCCACTGACCCAACACTGCTGGGGTCTGTGCTCTGTGGCACATCCTCACCATGGCAGGGCACATGTCTGCTGCTCACAACAAGGTCCCTGCCTCTATCCTGCACTGACTGCTTCTGTGGGAAGCTGTGCTCTCAGGCAGGCAGTGCTTCTGGAGGACTGCCCCATACCTGCTGAAAAGGTATGTGTCCGCTTCAGCCAGGAATCAGCTGAAGAGTAGCTCAGAGCCCCTTTTTTTTCAGGAACAGGCCAGACCCATTCGAGGTTGCAATATCCTCACATACAGCAGCAGCAGACTGGTGCTCCTCAAACATCTGAGAGTCCTCTGTCAGTCCAAGGAGAAACTTTCAGAACATCCACAAGATTTCAAAGCACAGTCCAGAAACTGCTGCATCTGTTGGCTGCCCCAATAGATGTGCAATTCCCCAAATGTGTGTCTCCAGCAACCCAGTGTTGGCAATCATTCACTGAGAAACATTCATCTTATAATACCAAAAAATTTTAAAATTCTTCAAACAAGCCTGACTATGCTGAAGTAGTTCATTACTTACACAGATCAAAAGTCCACCACAGTATCATAAGATTTGAATTTAGTACCCAGTGAATTAGGAGAACCATGATTTCAGCCCATGGTTCTAAAGGGCCTTGACTATACTACATGACTTGCAATAATAATAATGCATACTGTATTAGCATAACTGTTGTTGTTAGTTGGGACAGACAAACTTCAGGACCACCTCTTTCACTTGAGGTTTCTTCTCTCGAGTCTCTTCCTTTGTGCTGTAACCCACTGGCTTTTATGTTAACACCCCTCATCCTGTTGGCTGCATGTTAATGACACCCATCTGAAAACTATTCCAAGTGAATAACCATCTCTCTAGAGCAAGTGTCAGCTTCCACAGTTCACCATTTCGTTTTTACCTGAAAATGCAGCATTTGTAGTCTTTTTAACCTGCCTTCAACAGCGCTTTCTGTGAAACCAGCACAATCTTTTCCTTGTTAGATAAGTGGTTCCCTATACCAGGGAACTTCCCCAGCGGCATCTGAGACTTACAGAATCCTCTGCGCCTTCAAGCTACGCTGGGCTCCATCTCTGCAGCAGCTCTCCCTGCCGCTTGCTCTCTTCTTCCAGGAATTGTGTGTTTGAATCACACCATGGTCACCAATGTGACTGGTTAGTTGAGACAGACAAACTTCAGGAGTGCCTCCTTCACTGCACAAGGTTTCTTCTCTCGAGTCTCCTCCTTTGCTCTGTAATCCATTGGCTTTTATGTTAACGCCGTCATCCTGTTGGCTGCATGTTAATAACACCCATCTGAAAACAATTCCAAGTGAATAACAGTCTCTCTAAAGCAGGTGTTGGCTTCCACACATAACAATGCATATGTTTCTGGTAGTGATAACTAGAAATCAGCTAGAAGTGATTTCTGATTTCAAGCCATCCGCATGTGTGCAGGCATGGCTATATATATATATATANGCAAGTGTCAGCTTCCACAGTTCACCATTTCGTTTTTACCTGAAAATGCAGCATTTGTAGTCTTTTTAACCTGCCTTCAACAGCGCTTTCTGTGAAACCAGCACAATCTTTTCCTTGTTAGATAAGTGGTTCCCTATACCAGGGAACTTCCCCAGCGGCATCTGAGACTTACAGAATCCTCTGCGCCTTCAAGCTACGCTGGGCTCCATCTCTGCAGCAGCTCTCCCTGCCGCTTGCTCTCTTCTTCCAGGAATTGTGTGTTTGAATCACACCATGGTCACCAATGTGACTGGTTAGTTGAGACAGACAAACTTCAGGAGTGCCTCCTTCACTGCACAAGGTTTCTTCTCTCGAGTCTCCTCCTTTGCTCTGTAATCCATTGGCTTTTATGTTAACGCCGTCATCCTGTTGGCTGCATGTTAATAACACCCATCTGAAAACAATTCCAAGTGAATAACAGTCTCTCTAAAGCAGGTGTTGGCTTCCACACATAACAATGCATATGTTTCTGGTAGTGATAACTAGAAATCAGCTAGAAGTGATTTCTGATTTCAAGCCATCCGCATGTGTGCAGGCATGGCTATATATATATATATATNTATATATATATATATATATATATATATATATATATATCACAAATGTATGAAACTATTTTGAACCCACATCTAAAAATTAAGAATATCCAATCTATTCATTTTGTATTTGTTATCTTCTAAACTATGCTAACACTCACCAGCAGTGATGCTGAATGGCAGGTGGAATAAAGATTCAATACTATAATAGAGTGACCTAAATGTGTCAAGCCAGGGAAACTTGTCCTATTTCATGATTCCCTGAAGTGGTTTCACATTCACCTGCTCGCCTGCTCACACCAGGCGAGAGTGCAGTGTAGTGGTTTCATGAGAATAAGGATTAAGAGAAATGCAAAGCAGGCCTAAACTTCAAAGATAGAAATAGTTTATTAACA